>JAJOOR010037481.1:0-14451 GCA_036250505.1 Solanum acaule | reverse complement strand
GAAACAAGAACGCCTTTCTCCATAGCACCAAATGAAGCTATGGCAATAGGGTCTTCATACAATGGAACATTATCAAATCCCATAGAGATGGATATCACATCGACACCATCAGCAACAGCTTGATCCATACCAGCAAGCACATCAGAAGCAAAGCGTCCTTCATCAAAAATTACCTTATACATAGCAAGCCTAGCACGTGGAGCGACCCCTCTTGCTGTGCCAGTTGCATAGCCAAAAAATGAAGCACCCTCCACATAATTTCCACCAACGGTTGATGAAGTATGTGTGCCATGACCTTTTGTATCCCTGCCTGAATTCATACTAATTGTAATATTAGGATTTGCAGCTTTAATTCCTTTGTGGAAGTATCGAACACCAATTAACTTCTTGTTACACATTGAAACATTAAATTCTTGTCCAGGCTCACATATACCCTTCCACCTTGACGGAATTTCAGTCATCCCATTGTCCTTATAACTCCGACTCTCTGGCCATACTCCAGTAACAATGACACCAACAATCAGGTCTTTGCCATAATGAGAAGCTGGCCATAGTCCTGACTCAGGATTCAGACCGAGAAACTCAAACGTGTGAGTAGTGTCAAGAGTGACCATTTTATCAGCATAAGCCGAGACAAAACCAGGCAATTTTTCAAGAACTTGCAATTCATCCTCAGACATAACAGCACTGAATCCATGAAATGTATTGTCACACGAATAAAGAAGCCTAGTCGGCTTGGTAGAACTTTCGCTTGCTGTATCTTTCAAGTTGACAGTTTCAAGAATTGAAGAGTGCCATTGCTCATGACTAGTAAAAGCCTTAGACATGAATGACTTGTCCATATGGATTATGTAAGTGGTTCTTTTTCCTGAGTCTGAATTAGCTAAGAGGAACAATAAGAACAATAAGAATCCCATTTTTGGATTCACTTTTTTTGCTTCAAAACTCAATTTCTTGTGTTATTTTCTTCATCTGTTCTAGTGTGCACATATTTATACTAATGGCACGGGAGCATTGTTAAGCTTTTGGGGTTTATTCTTAACTTGGATTAGACCATATTGTTTTGTTTTATTTGTATAGGTATCTTATTGGTATAATCCTCCATCTAATCATTGTTAACTTTCTTGGCCGGTCTATTTTGTTATTTCCTAGATTGTTATATTCCTATATCTACAAGTTCTTGAAATGTCACCATATTCAAGCATATGCCAACAAAATATATTTTAATGCACATTTTGTCTGGAAACATTGTAAGAGATGTCCATTAGGCTAGTAAATATGGACCTAAGTAGAAGATTTCTGGGACGTGACATTCCTTTGGAATTCACTATTTGGCAATCAAGTGGAAAGTCAACATCAAAAGGCTTTGTTGAATGCAATTTGGAGCCAGACCAAAATTATAATGAGAGGAGGTCATGAATGAGTACAGAGGGCAAAGTTAAACCTTTTCGCAAAATATCACCAAATTTTGATTTTGGTCAGTATAATATTTTTTCAAAGCACATTTAACCTTCAATTATTTGAAATGTGAACGGTTGACTGTAAATTTTCTTACAGCTAGTTACTTGAAGGTAATATTTGTTCTCAAAATAGTCCAAGTATAACTCTTTTTTCTATGTAAATGAATGAAGAATAAACGTTTCATTTAATTGAAGGTTAAATGTACTTAATCATATATCAGAAGAACCACTAAATTCATCTGTCTACCTATATCTATCTATATCTATATATATACACACACTACCTTAAAAGCATGAACTCCTAAATTGAATGTTGAATTACTATAATATCCCCAATTAAAAGTACTCAATTTATTTAGTTTATTAATTTAATTATTTGTATTATATTAAATGTAGATACCCTTTCATATTAAAGGGTTGTGATTTTCTCAAAGAGATGAGACTTTTCCAAAGGGTTGCGACTTTTTGACAAGTTTTGACATTTTCGATGAGTTGTGACTTTTCCGAAGGGTTGTAATTTCTTCAAAGGGTTGTGCCTTTTCCGATGAGTCTTGACTTTTCCGAAGGGTTGTGATTATTTCAAAGGGTTGTGACTTTTCTGAAGAGTTGTGCCTTTTTCGATGAGTTGTGACTTTTGCAAAAGGTTGTTATTTTTCCGATGATCAATGACTTTTTCGAAAGGTTGTAACTTTTATGATAAGGAACAATTAGCACCTATTCATACTACTATTTGTTAGCTATAAATACAGGGTTTCCTCTCACTTTTAAACTATATTTTTTGAAAGTCTACTCTTCTTCTTTTTAAAAGATCTAAGGGTTATTTGCAACAGTTGATTAAGTTCAAAATTCAACGAAATTCGAGGTACCACATAAGAAAGAGTTGGTGAACAAATTGTAACAAATCATTCACAAATTCACACTCGTATTTTTTATTACGATTTCCATTAGTTAACAGTGACAAAAAGTTGTGGAAAAGACAATCATAATAAACAAATATGAAAAAGGCCACATGATTTGGGTAAGATATTTCTTCTTTGGTTTTTTATTTTTTATATTTTTACCCTCAAATTGAGTTTCTTTCTGATATAAAAAATAAAACTAAAATGTGGCAACAGGGATTTGAACTTGGGCTGGCTGGGAAAATTGAACCCTTTTGACCACTCTGCCAAGGGTTACACTTGTGTTAGTGGGTTCAAAAGTTAATATATACATATAAAATTTTAAAAACTGATCAAATATATATATATATACGGTGTTATTTTTCAACGAAGTGGGTTCATGACCCTCTGTAGGTCCGCCCCTGGTTGTCCATTGAATCATTAGTTTTGAGGTTAAATCCACTATTTCAAAAACATATTTTAACTTTTACTTATGATATGATAATATAGAAATGCTAATAATTATTTTTTAATAGATATATAAGTAAAAATGAACGAATAAAGTAAAGTGTTGGTGATAAGAGATTTTAATCAAATGGAACACTATAGTGTCGTGCACATACTAAATTTCAAGTATGAATATTTAAGAGAAAAATTATACTTAAATGGTGTCCATCATTTATGTTCATCGCCTCAAAAGGAAAGACTATTGGTGACATTTTTTATATTGATATTTTTTTAAAATTTTGTTGGTTAGATTTGTTTACAAAATTGAGTGAAGTAAATAATAATACTACTAAAGAAATGTCACTTTCTCCACATATTTAAACTTTGAATGTATTTTGAAATGTTTCAATAATATCTGGCCATTTTGATCTCGAAATACAAGTAACTCTATGACATTCTTTACTAATCTTTTAAAAGCACTTGTCGTATGTTCTTTAAATTATAATGATTTACTAAAAAACATAAATTTAGTAATATTAATTCTATTTTACAACATTGTATACTATATATATGATACTCACGTGCAACGCATGTTGTTGTGGTCTAATCGCACACGCAAGTGCACGTGATCGTACAAGTAATGAAGTGACTCATTTTGCGAGCCGGGTATCGTACCCACAGGGACTTACACTTAGAAACTATCAATTTCTCTAGTTTTCAGTTAACCACAAATGTATTTCCAGATTTAAAGAGTTGTTTATTTCTATTTCTAAATTTTAAAACAAAATGTAACTAACACGATTCAGTTTCACGGGTTTCAAACAATGATTTGAGAAAGGTCTAGGGCTGCAACTTCTATCAGGATTCATGCAATCAATAACATTTATATGGGTAATTATTAACTATCGAATCAATGAATCACAGGGTTAGATGTATGATCATGGTCTCCCGACCTCTAATCGCCTACAATAGATAACACCTTAACTACATCGTTGAGCGGGGATAGACTGATTACCTACCGAGCATTAAGTTATCTTCCTGTATGGTGATCCAAGCGAGGTCTCTAGGTATATCCCTATCCTAGAAACGAATCAACCATAGCTATTTAGAGTTTAACAAGCTCCTTATTCCCCACGTTCTATCCTCTCATTCCTCTCCCGAGTTCAATTTGGACAATGAATTTATTTCCATGGTGATCAATCATGAAATACGGAAAATAAGAACATAAGAAAGATTCATGTGATAGTCAACAATAAACCCAAAAACAACTCAATCAATTACAATCATCTTGTAGCCACATCCCTAGAACTAGGGTATTTAGCTACTCATAGTCCAATAATCAATCATACAATGGTTATGAATCATTAAACGATTGAAAGGAAAAGAGTTTAAGAATTAACCCTAAAAACTATAGGCAACGTACTAAAAAGTCGTCGTTCTTCAAACCTCGGCAAAAAAAATGCCCAAATAAAATAAAATAAAACCCTATTTATACTAAAATTTGAAACGGCCAAATCTGGTACTCAGGTGCGCGACGCGCGGTGCCTTCCAAATTCTGATTCTAATAACCATTTGCCTTCTGCACGACGCGCGAGCATCACGAGGTGTTCTGCCTCAAATCGATTTATTGCGCTCAGAATTTCACTCCCTCTCTGCGACGCGGAGAGGACACACAATATTCTGCCTAGAAGTTGATTTGGCAACCTATATTTTGCATTCCTCTGCGCGACGCGGAGAGAACACGTAAATGTCTTGGTGTATTTTCTTCCTTGCTCTCTTTTGACTCGAATCTTCAGATTTCTTCCTTTGTTCCTTTTTGTGCTCGTTTCTCCCATTAAGCTTACCTACAGAACTAATCATTTTGGTTAGCTCATAAATAAGCGAACGACTTGATAAGACTGCAAAGAATACATTTTGAATTCAAACTAGGCGTAAATGCAGGCATAATTAACATTTTAGGCAGATAAATATGCCTAAGATCACTACCCTACACTTAAAAGCTTTATTCGTCCTGGAACAACTACTAACAACTCCTAGACTTAGACTCACTACATTGGATTGTATATCCACTACTAACTTCCAAGGATCTGTTCACAATTCACACAAGCATGTTTTCATTTATAATATCCATAACTCATGTAGATGACTGGACAACTTTTTGCAACCAACGCATTCACGACATATGCACTATTACCTATCATCTATTCTTCATACAACAAGTTCCCCTCACTCCAAGGAATAGTCCATACACTCAAGTTAGCCAATTGAATATAATTTAAGGACTTTGCAGACAATATGCACTCTCACTCGGTAATCAACATCACACATGCATGCACTGAGAACCATAAGCTTGCCCGTTATGTACATCTCTACTAATAAAGTGTAAAATGCTCAAAATCAAACATGACTTGGTTTGGTTGTGTTATAGGCTTAAGGTAGGGAAGGATTCATATATGCAATTATTGACTCGTCCTCCCTAATGCACTATATTCCACTCTCTTCTTACATTCACAACTTTTTCTTTTCATTAGCCTTCTTCTTCTTCATAAGATTTCACTAGTGTTACTAACATTGCCTTATTGCTTACTTGCCCTTTTATTTCCTCAATTTTTTTTAATTTCTTTTTTTGACACTCAACAATAGCCACCCTTGACTCAGAGATTTCTCTTGAGTTAAGGTGCACATTGCCCTTTTTAGGGCCAGGGGCATCATCAAGGTAATCACTAAGTTAGCCACATTCAACTTGGGTTTCTCCTAGTTGAAGTGAACAATGTCCCGAGGACCAGGGCCAATCTCAGATTCACAATCATGGGGTATCAGTTACCTTTTCTTTTATTCTTCCCCAATAACTACGCATTTCCACCCTATCTATTATTTCCGTTGTTTTTACCTTTATTCCTAACATAATGCATGGGATCAAAACTACGGTATCAATAAAAGGGATTCGGCTTAGTATGTGGGTTAGAACAAAATCAAGGCTTAAAGGCTCAATTGGGCTAGACTAGGGATCTTCTTTCTGAACAAGCTCAAATTTCAAACAATTCAAAGAAACCTGTTATCACCTTTCAAACATAATACCACTTGTATTTCGCTTCAATAACAACCTGGGCAAGTTCTAGACTCAAATGCAATCATTGATATCATACAAAACTCACCGCTCCTAGCACAAGTTGTATTCAAAATGGATCAATCGCAACACACAATCATGTTATGCAAAAAGTTCAAATTAAGCTTAAGTTGCACATTCAAATCATATACAAGAATTCAATTGCATTCATACATCAATTTCAACCATGTTTTTCATACATACTCCCCTTCAGAGATTTTCAGCTTCAGCCAACCAAACCTAAGACTCAATGACGAAATTGCCCTTAAGACGGTCGTCATCCATCTATCATTGGGCAGCTTGACTCGATCTATGACTACAAACTCAATCCTATAAAAATATATTTTTGTATTTTTGTATGGTTCAAAGGGACTCATTGGCTAAAGAACCGAAAACAACTACCATGGAACCCAAAATCAAACAAAACAGAAAATAATGTTCAACACAATATATGTACAGATCAAATATGTTTTGCACCCTCACCCCACACTTATACAATAGCACTGTCCCCAGTGCATTTCAAAATCTCAACAAAGTTCGAAAGGTAAGGTGAAAAAGAAACTCCATTATCAGTCCTCCATCATATCACCCCACATCAGCCTCAGCCCCGGCCTGTATGGGGTCTATTTTTTCGTCCGAATTGGACTCCACATCTAAGCCGGTGCACAAGTTCTCTTCATCAGTCGGGATGTCATTCTCAGTCGGTTCCCGGAACTCAGGACCAATGTCAAGCAATGTTTTAGCATGGTCATTCAAAAGATAGCGCCTGTTGACCTCCCCTATTTCTAGATCCGTAGATGGCCGGCCACCAGTCTTGTGTCGTAGCATCTCCAGGCCATACATCTTAGCCATGATCAACTCATCTCTCCTGTGGCGCTCTGCGATGGTGAGTGTTGGGACGAAGTCAGTGTCAGAACCCTTGGTGCGAGTGATGTCCACCGGTGCTGGATAAAGTGGTGCCATGTAATCTACATTCTCCTTAGGAACATCTGCAACACGACACATTTTGGTAATCAGACCACCAAATGCATACATGTGCCCTTTGTGAACCCGGGCTCTCAGCATCAAAGATTTTATGATAGCGTCGATGTTCAGCTCCATGCCAGTCATCAAAGCATAAACCAGGCACACCCAGTCACGCGTGATATCAGTGTAATGTAGGCCCGGGATCAGACAGTTCATCACCACCTTCAGCCAAACACGTGTCTCCCGTAGCATGTGAGCATAAGGAAAATATTTATGATATCTCTTCCCACTGTGCTTAGTCCATTGAGCCATGGACTGTGGCCCGCATAGCATGTGACAGATGTCCTGGTATGGTGAGAGTATATTCAGCCCTGTCAGCACTAGTGGGTCGGTGTCCTGCGGTGTACCCAATATATCATTAATACCTGTGGGAGTGATGGGCATATTCCTACCACGCACCGTCACATAGTGGGACCGCGCCTCGGGCGCCCAGTTGGTATTGTTGACACCCAATTTTGGCCTAACATTTTCAAAAATGTGTAACTTTTAAGTTTTATTTATTTAATAGTTCAAAATAATTTTTTTTATAATTTTAAATAAGTTTATTGATAACTATCCTTATTTATGAAAATTTAGGGTTTTTCTTTTATCAGTTAATCTTAAAATTGCATTTTTTACATGTCATTAGTTACGTTCATTATATTTTTTTAATATTCATTTTATTTGTTACATTTGTTAATATTTATTTTGATATTTTGCACATTCTAGAAATTAATTCAAATACAGATATTTTACTTGATCGATAATTTTGGGCCACAATCCCAAGTCCACAATTGAGCCCATTTAACAATTATATCGTATATAAGTTTTGATTAGGTTAAAAAATAGGGGGTGGTGAATTATTATTTTTTAGAAGGGGGTAAGAATTTTCAAATAGAAAAAACCCTAATTTTTTTTTCCTCCCTTAGCCGCCACCACCCAAAACCCCATCTCCACATTGGTGCAACAACAACCAAAACCCTCATTCATTTTCTTCCTTTTCCAGCGACCCACCAGCCCAACACCACCAGATTCCATCACTAAACCACCACCTAAACCCCTTTCCGTTTCCAGTGAACCAAAGCTTTAAGCTCCGAGCTCGCGAACCAACTTCTAAACCACAAGAAAAAACAGACCCAAAACCCTCTTCAATTTTTATCTTTTTCCGGTGAAATAGTCACCAGAGACGACCCCCAAACAAGACCCCAAAGCCATTTACAGAACCCAGACCCCTTCGTCTTTTTCCTTTACAGTTAACTCGTTAAAAAAATCAACTCCGACGAGCCAAAGCAGAGAACACGCGAACCAGTCCCCTTCCCCTCTTCCCCTTTTTATGATTTTTGTTTGTTTGTTAGTCGTTTCGATCAACATACATGAGCTTTGGTGAACCTAGCTCTAACCAAAACTCATGGACTCCGGCAACAACAATCAACCACTCTCCATCTCCGGCAAAGCTCCACCGAACTGCAAAACACCACTGTACAGTTCTTCTCCCAATCTTTCAATGTTGTTTGTCTTCTTTTGTCACTAGTATTTTTGTCATTTGGTGGAGTCAAAATTTGCTAGTATAGATCTACTTTGTTTTATTTATTTTTCTGATGATTTTACCATTTCTTTGTATTAGTTTAATTAATTGTTGCTTTGTTATTGGATTTTTTGTTGTTATTGTTATTTTTCACTTTTGAAATGATTCCAGTGATGTTTTAATTTTCAATTGCTGTCATTTTTTATTATTATTTTATATTTTAGTGCTCACTTCCTTAAACTTTATATTATATATTTACTTAATTATTTTAAATTTGACTATTTGTCTCTTTTCGATAGTAGTGTTGGAAGTTGAAATTTAAGGCAATACAAAAATGTTAATTCTTTATTGTTTATTAGCTTTGCAACTATTCATTTTTGCTTTCTTTACTGATGGTTGGTTTGTTGTCTTATTATTTGGTCAATTTTCTATTATTATTTTTTATGATTATTGTAACTATTTACTAAATGCGTTTATGTATTTTTTTTGTAATTTTTTAGATTTGTTATAAGCTTGACTACTGTGTGTTCATTACTTTATTATTATTGTTGTTTTAAGTTGCAGTTTTAATTGTTGAGTTTATATTTTATTACTTATCACTTTTTCTTTGTTCGTTCCTATTATTTTGAATAATTTGATTAACTTTTTTTTACCTAGTTTTATGGTCAGGTCATATTGCTTTGATATTTTATTTTTATTTGCTAGCATATTTATGTTATTACATTGATTTGAGCAATTAGTTAAAATGGCCAATGAAAAAATCTCTCCGTCGGTTTTCGAGGCCTTCCTATTTTTTAAAGACGAAAATTTAGTTTAAGTTTATATATTTTATTTGTTAAAATTGGCCGATGAAGAAATTACCATCAATTTCCAAGGTCTTCCATGTTAATAAGACAAGTTTTATTTTTAAGTTATTATTTGAGTTATTTATTTTTATTAATATTTATTTAGTACTAACACTTTTACTAAGTGTCTTTACAGGTACACGAAGCTGCTTCCCATTTAAGCTATTCGAAACGGAGTTTGAATTATAATTTTTATTATTATTGTTCCTTATTATTGTTTTATTTTATTATTTGTGTATATTGCATGTTTATTTTACTTGTATACTATTTTATCTCCTCCTCAATTTGAAAAAACTGAATTCAATCGGAAACCACATTTGTGGATTTCGAAGGATGTCTAACACCTTCCCTTCGGAATCACTTGAACCCTTTACCTAGAATCTAATGGTTTCATAGACATTTTTAAATTGGTTTCCTAGTTTTTCCTAAAATTAGGTGGCGACTCCTTTAAAATTCATTTATTCTTAAAATTCTTTTAAAATTGATTCAATTGATTATTTTACGAGTCACCGCGACGTTTCTCCTTACTTGAATAGAGTAGGGATGTAAACAGGTATAATACTCTCTGACCATGTTCAAGTTGCACTCGTTCGGGTCAGCAAAGATTAACTCCATGCCAAGCTCCCTAATTCGCCTCCGAATCTGGGGGAACTCACGTGCCAGACTGTCCCCGTCAACACAGACATCAGAAAAATAAGTGGACTCGGTGTGCTTCTTATACCAAGCCTTTCTTTCTTTGGTGACAACTTTCACCCCAAATCGCCTAGTTTGACCCCTGGGAAGTGCAGGTGCAGGTGGGACATTCCCACTCCGGACACGTTTACTATTGCTTGACGTGGCCACTACCTTGTCGGGTCTTTGTGAGCTAGACAAGGTGACCTGCAAAATATACCAAAGTTCAGCCCACATGACACTAAAACAATGATAAAAATATGGGTGGTCACACCACCCCATACTTAATTTAATACAGTTTCATTTGGGTACTCAGACTTCCCAAAAAGGATCAATAACATACTCAACTAATCATCACGTTCCTCAAACCGGATCAACATCATAATATCAGTTACAACCATGCAACAATTAGGTAGTGTTACTCAAGACTTCACACAACTAATATAGACCCCTGAATATACACCAGAACCCATCCATATTGCCTAGAAACACTTACCATTTACGCGTTCATTGCCACAATAATGTCTACTCAAGAATTCAAAACTATAGGCATACAATTTGTAGTGCTACTCAAGAATTCACACGATAACCATTAGCCACATTATCCAATTTATGGCTCACAGACCCAATCAGACATCCATCACAATAGCACAAAACTCAAGCATAACCCACAGACAACACCCAGCAATTGCACCAACTTTAACCCATACCCACAATGTTCACCAATCACCCTTCACAGATGAACCCACAATCCACATACAAGTGATTCAAAATGTATCTACTTAAGAATTCGAAAACACCACAAACACAACAACATACACAACATGACAAGTGGAAAATCCATTCCCAAAACCCTCACAATAAGAGCAAACCTCAACCCATAGCAACACACACTTACACACGCCTAAAATCGTAAGAGTAAAGCAGAAGCGCAAATCTGGCGACACGGAGTTGATGAAAAATGGAGAAGAGCAAGGATGATGTAGCTATGCGACACGAAACGACTTGAAGAAATCGCAGGGGTGAAGGGAAGGGAGAAAATCGTGGTGAATGTAGTGAAAAAGGAGAAAGGATGGGCAAATTAGGAGGAGAAATCGGTGTTAAAAGGGTTGGGGTCGGGTAATTTCCAAGAAAATCGGGTAAAACTCGGTTATTTAATAAAAACAAATATTACTCACCTGGGGCGCGACGCGGGGTCTACACGAAGGGTTCTGGAAATTTATTTCCACTCGAGGCCAATTTTTTTACCCTTTCTCCGCGACGCGGAGCTAACACGGAGTAGCCTATTTCTTGATGTAGAAACTAAGTCCTATCGAAACCAAATTTAGGGGCCCTCTCCGCGACGCGGTCCCTGCACGGACTTCTCTGCCTCAAATTGGATCAGGCGAGGCAAAAAATTTCCCCGCCTCCGCGACGCGCTCCCTACACAAAGTTGCCTTAGGCGAAATTTTTTCATCCTGCATATTATCAGCTAAACACCCATTAATAAAAAAACATGATGGGTTGCCTCCCATCCAGCGCCTTAGTTTTGGTCGTGGCATGACGCATATTTTTGTATTTTTCTTGATATATCATTTTATTTTATTTTACTAATTCCTAAGAACTAAAATAACCAAATAAAAACACATAAATCCTAACTATTACAATGGTTCACGGGATGCCTCCCGTGTAGCGCCTGATTTAACATCGCGACACGACCTATCTCATGACTCATTCATCATTCAATGTGAGCGTTTTAAGCTCACGATCCACATCACTTCCAAAATAATAATTGCCTCTTTGACCATTCACAAGAAAAGTACAACTCTTATCCTTGTTTTTTAACTCCACAGCACCATGTTGGGTCATCCTCACCACCTTAAACGGCCCACTCCACTTAGACCGAAGCTTCCCTGGAACAAGTTCATTCTAGAATTGAAAAGTAACACTAACTGACCAGGCTCAAAGGTGTGTGACACAATATGCTTGTCATGCCACCTCTTGGTCTTCTCTTTATACATCTTTGCATTTTCATAGGCGTGAAGCCTAAACTCTTCTAGCTCGTGCAGCTGTGTAGTTCAATTGGGTTGCGTCAAGTGTTTTTCTCGCATAGTATATGGAGTGAAACACCTTGTCCTTTCTCTGCCCAAGCACTGCCCCAACTGCTATATCACTAGCATCACACATCAGCTCGAATAGAAGCTCCCAATTTAGAGCAATAAGAATAGGAGCCTCAATCAACTTCTGTTTCAGCATCTCAAAAGCTTACAAACATTTTTCATCAAACATAAATTTCATATCTTTCTCTAATAAGTTGTACATAGGTCTTGCAGTTTTAGAGAAGTCCTTGATGAATCTTCTGTAAAAACCAGCATGTCTAAGGAAGCTTCGCACTCCATTCACTGATATTGGTGGTGGCAACTTCTCAATCACTTCCACCTTCGCTTTCTCTACTCTTGGAAATCTTGTATCCCAACACAATTCCTTCTCTGACCAAAAAGTGACACTTCTCCCAGTTCAGCACCAGATTGGTCTTCTCACACCTAGCAAGAACTCTGTCAAGATTAGATAAACAAAGTTCAAACGACTCACCAAACACCGAGAAATCGTCCATGAATACTTCAACAAAATCTTCCACCATATTATGGAAGATTGCCATCATACATCTCTGAAATGTGGCTGGGGCATTGCACAAGCCGAATGGCATACGTTTGAATGCATACGTGCCATATGGGCAAGTGAATGTCGTCTTCTCTTGATCCTCAAGTGCAATGACAATCTGATTATACCCTGAATAACCATCAAGGAAACAGTAATACTCTTGGCCAGCCAACCTGTCTAACATTTGATCAATGAACGATACCGGATAGTGGTCCTTCCTGGTGGCTTCATTGAGTTTTCTATAGTCCATGCATATCCTCCACCCAGTCACTGTTCTTGTGGGGATTAACTCATTTTCTCATTGGTCACAACTGTCAGTCTGCCCTTCTTAGGTACACACTGTACTGGACTTACCCATTTACTGTTAGATATTGGGTACACAATATCTGCATCCAGCCACTTAATGACTTCTTTTCTGAAAACATCCTTCATCAATGAATTTAGTCTCCGCTGATGCTGTGTACTTGCCTTGTACTCTTCTTCCATGTATATTTTGTGCATACACAGTGTGGGACTAATACCATGGATGTCATACATTTGACTTACACTTAGAAACTATCAATTTCTCTAGTTTTCAGTTAACCACAAATGTATTTCCAGATTTAAAAATTTGTTTATTTCTATTTCTCAATTTTAAAACAAAATGTAACTAACACGATTCAGTTTCACGGGTTTCAAACAATGATTTGGGAAAGGTCCAGGGTTGTAGCTTCTATCAGGATTCATGCAATCAATATCACTTATATGGGTAATTATTAACTATCGAATCAATGAATCATAGGGTTAGATGTATGGTCATGGTCTCCCAACCTCTAATCGCCTACGATAGATGACACCCTAACTACATCGTTGAGCGGGGATAAACTGATTACCTACAGAGCATTAAGTTATCTTCATGTATGGTGACCCAAGCGAGGTCTCTAGGTATATCCCTATCCTAGAAACGAATCAACCCTAGCTATGTAGAATTCAACAAACTCCTTATGCCTTACGTTCTATCATCTTATTCCTCTCTCGAGTTCAATTCGGACAATAAATTTATTTTTATGGTGATCAATCATGAAATACGGAAAATAAGAACATTAGAAAAATTCATGTGATAGTCAACAATAAACCCAAAAATAACTCAATCAATTACAATTATCCTGTAGCCACAACCCTAGAACTAGGGTATTTAGCTACTCATAGTCTAATAATCAATCATACAATGGTTATGAATTACAAAAACAACTCAATCAATTACAATCATCATGTAGCCATAACCCTAGAACTAGGGTATTTAGCTACTCATAGTCCAATAATCAATCATACAATGGTTATGAATCATTATACGATTGAAAGGAAAAGAGTTTAAGAATTAACCCTAAAACTACCGGCAACGTACTCCAAAGCCGTCGTTCTTCAAACCCCGGCAAAAAAAAATGCCCAACTCAAATAAAATAAAACCCTATTTATACTAAAAGTCGAAACGGCCAAAGCTGGTACTCAGGCGCGCGACATGCGGTGCCTTCCAAATTCTGATTCCAAGAACCATTTGTCTTCTGCGCGACGTGCGAGCATCACAAGGTGTTCTGCCTCAAATTGATTTATTATGCTCAGAATTTCACTCCCTTTCCGCGTTGCGGAGAGGACACACAATGTTCTGCCTAGAAGTTAATTTCGCAACCCACATTTTGCATTCCTCTGCGCGATGCGAAGAGAACACGTAAATGCTGTTGGGTTATGAAGGGTGATTAGGGCGCCATGCGGAAGCTTACAATTTGCAAATCATATAATTGATAAATCAGATAACAAAAACTTATACTAAAAATCAAAATATTATTATATCAAAACTAATATAAAGAAAAACATTGAAACTTTAGAGAGAATAAAT
>JAJOOR010037478.1:0-17185 GCA_036250505.1 Solanum acaule | reverse complement strand
AGCAGGTGGATCATAAGATACTTTAGCCCAGCATTCTACATTATCATGCCCAAACTTAAAGCAATCAGAGCAAAATTTGGGCCTCCATTGAGATTTTTCGACCGCACTCGATACCTTACTTAAAGCATCTATTGACCGATATCCAACTGGTAGACTCAGGAAGTTCACCCATAAGGGAATCGTAGTTATACATTCTTTGTCAAAAGTGAAGCTAGCCTCCCAGTTCTTCAACATATATGGTTTGTTGTGGTATGTATATGGACCAGCCTGTATTACCTCATCTCTGTCTACTATAGAAGTAAATCAAAACACTTAGTAACCATCCGAATGGTATAGAATCTGGGGTTTCTGGACAAAATTCCACACAGTTGTGACATAATTGTCCATAGATTTCTCAAATGGTGTATCCCCTAGCACGTATCCAATAAGCATCATTGCCCAGTGTTCATCAGAGTCAAGAATGTCCTCCTTCGTAAGTTTGACCACTAGCTTACCATCCCTCATAGTTGGGGGAGCATAATCAAGTGATTTCCCCATCTAAGATCCATGATTCTGCTTCACCTAAAGCGCAATTGGTTCTTGAGTATCTAGAGTAGTGGGTTAGAACACCTCACACCTGTGAACTAAAGTCGGCTTGGGAGCACCGTCGCCAAAATTTCAAGTTTCTTCCCAACCCTAATACCTAGCTAGGTACTGCTACATTCAATACTGTTGCAATCATCATTGATCTCTCCCTCCTCCTGGATGGACTGAAATGTGGGGGAAGGAAGTTCCACAAGGTGAGGGGAGAGAGTACATGGTTTTCCCCTGAAGCTGGAGTAACCATGGTAGTCGCCGAAGCTACAGTGTTACGATTACCTTTCATGATCGGTGCATGATAGCCTTCCTCGGCTAATCCAACACCGAGAGAAAAGATTGCTTAACGTGCATTCTCCTCAAAAACATAGTTTAAAAACTCATCCATGTAGATGTTTTCACCGATCACAAAAGTCTTCAATATGTGTTTAGTCAAAACGACTTGAATCTTCAACAACTAAGGTGGTTAGAATTATTAAAAGATTATGACATGATTGTCCTTTATCACTCCATCAAAGCTAATGTGGTAGCGGATGCACTTAGTATATTGTCCATGGGTAGTGTGGCTCATGTAGAGGATGAAAAGAAAGAATTGGTTCGTGATCTGCATAGGTAGGCTCGGCTAGGTGTTCAACTAGTGGATTCCACCAAGGGTGGTTTAATTGTTCATAAGGGTTCCAAATCGTCCTTTGTGATGGATGTGAAGTCTAAACAAGGCCTTGGTCCTATATTAGTTGAGTTGAAAGAGTCAGTTCTAAAGAAGTCTGTTGAGGCTTTCTTCCAAGGGGGAGATGGGGTGCTTAGGTACCAAGGTCGGTTATATGTTCAAGTGCCACCAAGATATACCGTGATCTATAGGAAGTCTATTGGTGGAATGGTATGAAGAAAGATACTGCGGGATTCGTAGCCAAATGTCCTAATTGTCAACAAGTTAAGGTTTAGAATCAAAGGCCGGGAGGCTTGTCACAAGATATTGATATTCCTACTTGGAAGGGGAAAGACGTGAACATGGATTTTATTGTAGGGTTTCCACGTACTAGGCGGCAACATGACTCGATATGGGTACTAGTGGAACAAATGACTAAGTCTGCTAATTTCATTCCCATCAAGGTGTCCTACTCGGCGGAGGAATATGCTAAATTGTATTTGAAGGAGATAGTAAGGTTACATGGAGTTCCATTGTCTATCACTTCGGATCGAGGTCCCCAATTTACTTCACAGTTTTGGAAGTCCTTCCAAAATGGGCTAGGTACTAAGGTGAAGCTTAGCGCATCTTTTCACCCTCAAATGGATGGTCAAGTGGAATGCACCATTCAAACTTTAGAGGATATGTTGAGGGCATGCGCGCTAGATTTTAAAGGCAATTGGGATGACCATATGCCGTTAGTTAAGTTTTCTTTTAATAACAATTATTATTTGAGTATCGACATGGCTCCTTTTGAGGCTTTATATGTTAGGAGATGTAGGTCTCCTATAGGATGGTTTGAAGTAGGGGAAGTTGTTGTCCTAGGCGCGAAAGTGGTGTATGAGGCCATTGAGAAGATTCAGGTAATTAGAGAGAGGTTGAGAACGACCCAAAGTCGGCAAAAGTACTATGCCAATGTTAGAAGGAGAGATTTAGAATTTGATGTCCATGATTGGGCTTATTTGAAAATCTTTCCCATGAAGGGTGTTATGAGGTTTGGAAGGAAGGGGAAACTTAGTCCTCGGTTTATGGGTCCTTATGAGATTTTGAGGCGTGTGGGCAAGGTTGCACATGAGTTAGACTTGCCAAATGAGTTGGCATTGGCGCATCCGATGTTCCATGTCTAAATGTTGAAGAAATGCATTGGGGATCCATCAACCATAGTCCCCTTAGAGGGTTTAGACATTAAGGAGAATATTGCTTATGAAGAGGTGTCGACTGAGATTCTAGACTGGCAAGTCAAGAGGTTGAGAAACAAGGAAGTTGCCTCCATAAAGGTATTGTGGAGGAATCACCTAGTTGAAGGTGCTACTTAGGAGGCCGAGGCTGATATGAAGTCCCGATATCCTCATCTCTTTCCTTCTACTCTTACTCAAGGTAAGTAATTCCTCTTGAGTTTTAGTGTTTTGGAAGTCATGAGTGTTATAAGTGTTTTTCCATGATTTCCTTAATTTATGTATGTTCTTGAGAAATTCATGTTTAATAATAAAATGAGTTTTCATGATTGATTTTCCTCATGTTGTTGTGCATTGACTATGAGTTCCCTATTTTACTTCATGAGATGAGTTGATGAACATGCTTTGGTATGCTTTTGAGAGTAATTGCATATTGGCTCCATGGTATTGTGTTGAGCATGATTTTAGTTAGAGAAGGTAGTTCCTCCAATGAATATGAGAAATGTTGAGTTTCATGCATAATGGGTTGTTAGATGTAGTTCCTACTTCCTTGTGTTGCATTGATTATGTTTTAGATGGAGTTGAAGTTTCCTCCTTTGAATTGTGCATTATTTTGATGGTTCATGCATGATGAGCTGCTAGTCTTGAGTCTTTACTTATTTAAGGTGTCTAGATCGTCATTCAAGGATGAATGTTCCCAAGTGGGAGATATTACACCCCAGAAACCAATAGGCTAAACTAGAGCTAAACGTGAGGGTTAACGCCAAGGGAGAAGGGCAAGGGCCAAAGGAAATGGGTGAGGGCCAAGGAAAGGGGACCAAGCTGCCCAAGAGTTGACCAAGGCACTGCCCCCACCTCCACAAGGGTCTTCACGACCCGTGGTGGCCACCACACCCCGTGGTGCCACCACACCCCGTGGTGGCCACCACACCCCGTGGTGCCACCACACCCCGTGGTGCCACCCATGGAGAGCTAGGCAGTAGCCTCCCCAAAATATGCCAAAAATGAGACCCTCCCCCACGAGCCACTTGACGGCTCGTGAAGGCAACCAAGGGTTGTGGGAGTGGTCATGGACTTCACTTAGCCTCAAGAGGGCCAAGTCATGAAGTCCTAGCCACTGCCTCAAGGCTTACTAGAGGGACTATGGCTCGTGGAGTCCCTCGTGATATTGCCTTGGGCTTGTGAGCTAAAGGAATAAGTTGCCTAGCTACTGCCTCAAGACCACGGATGGGACCACGGCTCATGTTCATGACCACGGCTTGTGGAGCCCCACGTGGTACCTGGCAGCTCACTTTAAGTAAAGGGTGTTTTGGAAATTCCAATTTAAGTCCACTCAAAGTGAAGTCGTTTTGGGTAAGTTTAGGGTCACTATATAAGTCATTTTAAGTCAAATCCACCTGAACTAAGTCATATTTTCCAAATACCCAAATATTTCCCAAAATTTATCTCCTCTCCAAAAAATTCTCTCTCTAGAACTTCAAGGAAGAAGAAGAAGGAAGTTAGGGCTAGGGTTCAAGGAGAAAGGTTTTCTACTCAATTTCATTGGATTCCATTGCTAAGGTATGATAGTACTTCATCCATGTAGTCCCTTCAAAACCCCAATTTCAAAGATAGAATTTCCCAAAAAATCTTGGGTTTGTCTCCAAGTCATGGGTTCCTTTAAAAAACGGTTCTAATGCTTGAATTACTTTATATTATGAATGAATTTTGATGATTTATTATGATTTTTATGCTCAAATCCCCAAGAACCCATGAAAACTCCATATTACTCAATTATGATCTTGTGAAGTGGGTTTGTTGATTTTAGAAGAATGTTATGAGATTATGCTTGTGATAATTGGGATACTTCAATTATGCTAATATCCATGTCTAATGTAGAAATTCTAGATGTGTTGATGGAAATATGATCTTTGATCCTTGACGGTCAAAGTATAAGAATTATGCATGATTTATGAAGTTTAGTAAATGCTTTAAGAACACTTTGAGAGTAAAGTAAATATGATTATGATCTAGTTGTTGTGTTGTTGGAAGGTTATCCTCATATAGACATTTATGTATGATTATGATATGATGTCAAAGGTTTTCTCACAATATCATGATTCTAAGGTTGAAAGGCTATTCTCACAATATCATGATTCTAAGGTTGAAAGGCTATTCTCACCTATTCAATCTATGAGATATAGTATGAATTATGTTGGATTGAGTGTCAAGACATTCTTCTATGAATATGAACTTAAATCAAGACTTAATATGTAATCCGTGAGAATTAATGCTTAGCACCGAGTGGATATGAATATGAGATGGAAGCTTTTACCTTAGTTGAGTTAGAGATTTGGACTCATTTAGGGCTTTATTTAGATAGATTTAGTGTCCTCAAATGCTTATTTCATGCCAATAACTGATGTAAAATCCTTGATATCTAGGTATTTGGATTGAGGAACCAAGAATGGACAATAATTTGCAAAAAGAAACGAAGCGAGCTGAAAGAACGAAGAAATGAAAGCCTTGTGATCGTCAAGTCCATTTGGCGAGTCGCCGAATGGCCACCATCTCGCCTAAAGTTCCAGTGTGCCAAGCCTTGAAGGAGAAAATCAAGTTGGCGAGAGAAAGGAGTAGTTGCTGTGTCACCGAGTGGTTCCGCGATGCAGTGTTGGATCGCCCAAAGTTACAGAATTTGAGGATGTTGAAGGCCAAAGAAAAAAGGCTATGGAATGGACCAAAGGGCCAATCACCGAGTTGATCGGCGAGCCCGACTTACTGCGCCTAATGGTCCTTCACAACATAATTTTGGCGACTATAAATATGTTTTTAAACATTTAGTTTATAATGAATCTTTTGTCAATCAAATTTTATTCTGAACATTCATTAGAGTAATTTTCAGTTTGAACTCTGAGTATTGAGATAAGTTTTCCTTAGCTTTGAAGAATTGAAGTTTTTCACTGTTGAGAAATTGGAAGTGGGTCTTTGAGATTCTTCAATTTGGACCTTTGTAAAGATGAAATTAATTTACCCAGTTGATGGAAACACAATTTGGTAATGATTTTTATCTTTTTAAGATGTCTAGCTAAAACCCCAATTAATGGGGTGTGATTATGTGATTATGGGCTGATTTAGTTTATGGGTATTGCTAATTGTTAGTTTAAATGCTTTATAGAAGTGGTTTCAATCATTAATTGTGGTTTAATTTAAAGAATTGTAGTTGCAAATGCAGTTCTACCTTCGTGTTTTTGGCTTGGTCGAGGGAGAGGTTTTAAAACCAAGATTATTGATTGATGGTCTGTGGGTATTGGGTTGTCATGGGTTCAGCTCGAGAGAGTGAATCCTAAACCTTATTCGATACATTCAGCTCGAGAGAATGAATGGACTAAGGTGTAGGCTAGTCTTATTTTGTTGCTCGTTGGTGTTCGAGAGAAACTGACTTAATTCGGGGTAAGTTGTTCGAGAGAAAGTTTACCTCCACTATAGTCTAGCTTAGTCACTAATATTCAGCTATTTCCTAACAGTTGCAATTACCCATCTGTCTACATTAGCCTATAATCAAATCACATCCCAAGAACCCGTCTCATTATTGTTACTTTTGTGTTGTTTGTTGCTTTTGTAGTTGATAATTTCAAACCAAAACCCCCCTGTTATTTGAATTCGTGTCACCCCCTGATTTAAATTATGTTTTTATTCGTAAATGTCTATTCCTAAGGCTGGTTTGAGCATGTTCGCACTTTCCTATTGAATCTTAAACATGTACCACTCCCCGTCAGATTCGACCCCAACTCATTTAGTTGTGTTATATATTGGCTAACGATCGTTGATGCTTAGAATTGGATGAACTGTCTTTTATAATTTTATTCAATCAATTTGCACTTGCGTGGAATAGTTGAAAAAGAGGGGTGAAAGGAATGTATGAAGGAAACAACAAGGAGCCTAAGATGGGTCGTGGTCGTCATGACGAGCCTTCCTAAGGCTCATTTAATGAAAACATTGAAGAGGGTAAATTGATCAAACGCCCAAGTAAAGACCACGACGCCCTTGACGGGCCATTGTCTCCTTCACGATCCATTTTGTTGTCCGTGAAGATGAACCAGTGTAAGGGCATTGGGGAACCAAGTTGGAGTAGTGGCCAAGTAAGGACCACAGAAGTCCAAACGGAGCGTGGTCCCTTTGACGGACCGTCGTGCAGCTTGTGGAGATGAAACAGTGTGCTTAAACAATAGACCTCAAAGAGCATAAGTGCAAGTAAATATCACGGAACCCTTGACAGACCGTGGTGAAGTTAACGGACCATCTGGTTGTCCGTGAAGAAAAGGAGTCTCACACTGTCTATGTGTGAGACCACGGTTACCCTCACGGGCCATGAAGTACACAACGGGCCGTCTTGCTGTCCGTGACAAGTCTCGACAATTCAGTCCTACTGCGCATAGGACTCTTTTTAGACAGAATATTTGAATTAATTAGGTTTATTTTTGAAATATCTCGTCATAGGTTGAACGATATACTACTTTTCCTTATTCTCTACTTTTGGTTTTATCAATTAACATTAGATCGACACCTGAAGTTTTATTTTGTGTTTGAATATCAAGCTTTCTTCAAATTTGCAACCTTTGTATGTGATCTCTTTTAATATATTCAATATTTATTTTTTGCTTATTCAATTGAAAGCATGAGAGACTAAACACCACAACTAGGGTTGTAGGAACTATGACAGTAATCTAAGTGTAGATTCACAGAATGAGTAGAGTGTGATTAAGTTGCAAAATATAATTCGTACATTTTTTTTATTCATTTTTTCATGAGTAAACACATTAGAACTTTCTTGTATTTATCAATTGTTCAAGATAAAATCGGTAGTTGGGAAAAAGTCAAATTAATCTGTTGGTTTGGAGTGAAAGTTCGAGAGAAGAGAGAAGAGAATTTTGACACCAAAATATGCAGCGTAAAATCTAATACACTCGAAGACCGAGAGGATTCGAGTGGGAGTTATCTAACAAGACTGAGAGGTGTTAGATACATTTAACTTGCTGGTAATCTACAAAGAAACAATCACTCAAAATTAGTTCACGAATGAACACTAGATGTAACATCATGGGAAACACAACCCTGATTTCATTCATTTATCATCACAACGTTAAACTTAAAATCATGTTATTTGTGTTAATCATAGTATTATAACAAATCTTAGTTACTTGAAAATTACAACCAAACCCATTTTACATTTCGTAATTACTTTCTTTAGGAAGTAATAACAACAGTTGAATAAAAGCGAGAATGAAACTATTTGTGTAAGTAAATTCTCTGTGGGATCGACCTCAACTCACATTGAGTTATATAAATTGAATTCGACCATTTATACTTCTTAATTGAAGTGTATGTTTGGACGTATCAGTTACCTTCTAGTTAAGGCTCATTCTAACAAATCCAAGTCTGCTACACCAGTCTGTAGGGAGCTAAGCCGTCTGAAGCGACGTTAGAGAATTCTAAGATGTCTCGGCTTCTGAAATGTGAGTCTAATGCAAACACTCGCCTATGCCTAGGCTAAGGCCAATAACAAGCTTCTAAATATCATAAGCAAGCATGAACAAATACCACACGATAAGGCATGTTAATGAAGCAAGAATAAGATGCTAGTACTCCTGAAATACCTAAAATAAAGCCTAAAATATGATTTCTAACAAGTATACATGATTTGTCTACCAACCCATCCCAATTCTAACTAATCAAGATTAATTCACAATCACTAGTGCAATCATAAGACCGGGAAGCCATTGCCTACCTCAATGTAGACCGCGCACGCTTTAAATGTGATTTCAGAGCTTTCCTATTTCGAACGGCCTCCGATCATTGCCATGTAATCAAAACACAATCACAATGTCAATTCAAGCTTTTGACATAAAAAACACAATAAATAGAGACGAACCTAAAATCGAGTCAGAATAGGATTGTGGGACCCACACTAAGAATCCCAAAATTGACTCTATTAAAAGATCTCAATCGAGTTACTGCTCTTTTGTCCCAAAATGGGACATAATTCAATGCTCAGAAAGGCTTACTCAACAACATGTAATATAATCACAGTAATTCACCAAATAAAAAAGATAGCAGTCCCTTTGAGATAAATTTTACCTTAAACTAATGCTCCCTGAACTTCCCCCAAACACTCCAATACACAGCCACGCACTAACCGGAGAATATGAATTAAGAATCACAAAAAATAGTGGTCTTAAACTCTGGAAATTGTATTTAGAACTTAAGGTTCAACTATTGATTGCGACTATTCTTTATTTAAAAGACTAGTCAAAGAACCCTTCATGATTTTGAAGACTAGAGGCGCAATTGTAACCTCACCCAGGAAAGACCTATGTGATTATAAAGTCAAACCTCACAATCATAATGACCAAAGGTAGTCGACACTATAGAGAGACACACTACACTCGCGATCAGGAGGTCACTCGATCAAAATGGCTAGGTACAGGTCCCTCCATGATTGTGGAGGTTCCCTCACGACCGTGCTGTAGAAGGTTACCTGCACAAGCTGCTGATACATCAGCAAAAACACCAAGTTCTCAATATCCCCTACAAGGTGCTCGAAATTCATTCAAACTCTCGTGTATGCAAATGAGATATGTTACCCCACCAAATTTGGCATCCCGGACACATTAGAGATACCAAAACTTCCAACTAAGGTCATCTCGGTGAAAAATGGGTGCCACACCCATACTCCACTCTAAGCCAAATTCAACAAAGAGGCTTGGGATCCGTACCAAAGATCCTTCTAGACCAAACTCAATATTCAAGAACTAATGAAATCATTAGAATTACATCTTGATGTCATCTTCATGAAATTTTGACTGAAGTCAACCGTTCAAGTTTCAAAAGCTCAAAAATATTTTAAAAACTTGCATATAAACTAAACTAAACGTACGACCAGGTGATTAAACTTGTTTGTCCTAGCGAGTCATAAATGACTTAAGGTCGCAGTAGGAACACTCTAAATGATGAAAAGAAGGCAGTAAATGTGAAATGACCTATAGGGTCATTTCAACATTCACTACTTAAAAGGATTTGTGTCCACAAAAGTAAGAGTTAAGAAGTACATGAAGTCTCAAACAAGTGGGTAAACTACTCTCACAACTTATGCTCGATCTCCTAGGTAGCCTTATCTACTAGATGATGCATCTACCAGACTTTTACAATAGGAATGTCTCTCGAACACAACCCACACATCTCTATCTAGAATAACAACGAGCTCCTACACAAAGGTCAAACAATCATCCAACTTAATTGAATAATACCGAATCACATAAGACTCACCAAGAACATATCGGTGAATCATATAAATATGAAAAACTGGTAAACTGCTGAAAATGTAGGATGTTAGGACAACTCATAAGCGACATCACTAACCGTCTGTCGCATCTCTAATGGACCTATATATCTGGGCTAAGCTTGGCCCACCTTCGTGACAACATCACGCCCATCATGTTCGGCACTCGAAGAAACACTTGATGACCAACCTCGAATCTCAAAGGTCGACGCCTATGGTTAGCATAATTCTTATGCCTTATCTGAGCTAACCTACGTGTATACTGAATCATCCAAGATCTATCTAAGACCTCCTAAAGAAAATTTATACCACATGGTCTAAGATTTGAAGATTCAAGACAACAAAGTGGATAGCGACCATGCCTACAATACAGGGCCTCAAACGAGGCCATCTGAATACTCGAATTGTAGTTATTATTGTACAAAAATACTGCTAAAGCCAAAATCTTGTCCTATTTACCGCCAAAGTCCAAAACACAGGCCTGAAACATATCTTCCAAAACCTGAATAGGTAATTATTACAAGTAGTTGAATAAGGTGACGGTGAAGAACCGCTATCCCATGTCTCACATTGATGATTTGTTTGACTAAATTTAGGGTGCCATGGTGTTTTCTATGATTTAATTGAGGTCTTGTTACCATCGGGTGAGGATTAGGGCAACAGACATCCCTAAGACCATATTTATGACTCATTACTACCATTATGAGTTTGTAGTGATATCTTTTGGGTTGACTAATGCTCCAATGCCATTTATGGACTTGCTTTTATTTATGTCCCATCAACATAACACTTTAATTATGTTTGGTTGTAAGATTGTAACATCCCAAAAGTCCTTAAGTCTATATTTGATCTTCCAAAGCTTGAAAAATTAATTTGTAGCCATGGTGTTATTTGGTAGTGAATTTTGGCCTGAGTTGGACTATTTGAGATTGGGATTTGGTTTGAGCTAGTAGTGAGTGTAACAACCATTTCCAATTGTTATGGGTAGACCAATGTTGAAAGATTTGGGTTAGAAAACTTTTTGAGTAGTAACTTGAAATATTTAGGCTAGGCTAGTCTCATACAGAATCTGAGCAAAGTGAGGTCTAGGGAAATCTGGAAAAGGATTTGTATAATGTCTAAGCATGGGTTGGATCTTATTTTAGCTAATAAATTAGGGAGTTTATAGGGATTTTTGGAAGTGAATTCAGGTGCGTAGAACTCTTAATATCGAACTTGGCATGAAAGGGTTATTTTAGAATGTCAAGGTTCGAGGGTGTGTTGCGAAATGGGGACCTTGGGGAAGAATTCCAAGCTTTTTTTTCTCCGTGTAAGCCTCTAAATCGGTGGAATGCCTCTACGGAGGGGTCACTATAGCGGGCTGGTTAGCATTATAGCGGGTCCATCGCAAATTAATGCATGAAAAGTCCTAATACTGCTCATTATTTGGAAACTTCATTTTTCGAAAAAAAGGGCAACCTTGGGCATTTTTGGTAAAGGTAATTTAATTATTCCTCCTAACTTAGTAATTCAATTCTTGGACCTCAGAATCAATTTTGGTTATCTTAGGGGAGAGTTTTGACTCGAATTAATGGTAGAAATATTCTTGTTTGAGTGGGATGGTCATAAGGATGGCCTGGGGTTTAGGATTTGAGTATAATCCAAGTATTTTTAGGCCTTTTCCATTGATTTTGTTATTTTGTTATTATTTTAGATCAAGAAACACTCAAAATTCATAACAAGGGGAAAGTTCGGGTTCTTTAAAGTTTCCAAGTATTGATTTGCTGTAGGTGATGATTGTTTGTTTTCCAAATTATGTAATGTGTGCATGTTAACTACTTTATAGAAATACATGTACAATGAATCTTGGGGAAACATAAAGGGTGAATGTGAAATGACATCATTTTGATAATCTCTTGCAATGAACAAGTTTAATTTACTTGTGCCTTCAAGTGTGGTTGTTCATTGTGACTCTGATTGTGCATGTTGTTTGTTATTGTTGGTTAGCTTGGGTACCATGCCGGAACAAGTTCACTAATGGTTGGCTCGGGTATCACGCCTGGTTTGGAATTTCATAACGGTTAGCTCGGTCACCATGATTGTACACTAATACTTTGTGTATAGGTTCCACGAGAAAACTAGTATGTTTTGTTGTGATCATGTGGGACATGTTCATATGTTTGTTAAGTCAAGATTTGTGACTGGGAGTCTATGTCGTTTGTGACTTGTTAGTATATATGTTGGCTTATATTATTGTATTTTGGTTTCATGTCTATATTCATATCTTGGAACTAGCCGATGATCCTACCAGTACACGATGGTTGTGTACTAAAACTGCACTTGCTCTTTCTTTATTGAGTATAGGGTATCTTCAGGCGGCTGCCTCGAGACCTCAATTTTTAGAAAAAGTGACATTTAAATCAAAGGGTGAGCTAATTCTTTTGGACTACTATAGATTGTTCTCTACCCCTTTGTCCATCTTTTGAAAATCAGACATTTGTTGATTGTTGTTTCTACTTTCGCGGTTGCATCCCATATTCTTGACTATTTAGAGGTTTGGTACAACGACTTTCAGTTTCTAGGGAGTTATTTACGCGTAGTTGTTTTATGACAATAGATTTTGTTTATGGCTTTATGGTTTTATATTGTTCTCTTAGTTGTTTAGTTGGTTTCTCTCAATTACAGGTTAGTTGGAAGTTGTTTATCACACTACAGTGCTAGGTTGGGTGCCACTCACAGTGGGTGGGGGTCGTTTGTGACTTCGAGGTTGGGTTTTGATCAACCTTATCCCTTTATATCAATAAATAGAAAGTTATGGGATTTTCAGAGTGTTTTAGTCAGGTTCGAGCCTTCACCATTCTTTTAGCCTCGGTTCAATTGCTCAGACATGTCACTTTGTCAGGTTCGAGGGCTGACAATATCTTAGCCATGGTTTGAGTTGTGATGCTTCTCTATTATTTGGGTTCGAGTCCTGACAATATGGTCCTATTGGGTTCTTTGGGTTGCCTTAGTTACGGTTTGTGTCTGGGTTTTTGTATCTCCGGCTTTTGAATATATCTAGTCTTAACTAGGAATGACTTTAGCTCTTCTGTGTACTCATCGATCTTATGGAGGTCCGTTTGGGTTAGTTTCATTTCACTTGTGCATGCATGTACGTTATGGTTTTATGGGTGTCCAATTTGGTTTATAATTAACTACTTTACTTTATCTTTTGTTGAATTTTTGACGCACATGGTTGGGCTTATCATTACTATTCCTTTCCTCTGCCTCCTTGATATAATATTTACTACTTTCTTTGCATTATGTATTTACTTTTCAAGCTTAGTCGGCCTATGATACCTACGGGGTACCATAGATTCAAGGGTTGACTATTTCAGTGCTTCGAGAAATGAACTACCCACTGAACTAGCTTGCTATTGAGGAAAACTAACAATAATTTTCTTAAGACCTTCAATCAACAAAAACGTTAAAAATCATCCTATTGCAGAAGTAATCACATGCGTCCATTCAAGAAAATACATAAAAGATATTAAAAATACACAAGAAATAAATACGCAGTTATGGGATTGTCAAAAGTAGATTAGTGGCGCATATAAAAGGAGACAACAACTCATTGCTTCAATAAATGGAGACCCAACATTGGACAAACCAACAATAAGTATGAGTCGTACCAGGTTAAGAAAATAGACATGCGCAACACCAAAAATTATCTCATTAGGTGAGAATTATCCGAAGTAATACGAGATCAACCAACTTGAGACACTTTAACAAAATTAAAATAAAATAGCACAACTTAAAATTGCCTTAGTCTAGACTGAAATATTTGCAATCTCAAACTAGCTATTAAAATTAGAGTAAATTTTATAATCTAAATCAAGGTAAAAAAAACAACAACTTTGAACTCAGAATTCAAGCTAGAACTGGTGTTGAGAAGTTTCTGTAGAAACCCCCTCGTCCATTTATTCTGCTATTTCCAAACTCTTCGATCGAGTTTACTATTTAAATTCTTTGAGAAATAAGTTGTCAGTTGAACTAGCCTGCTATAGAGGTATAGTTGTTGTACTATGTCATACTCAAGAAACTCTTTGAGAGATGGTTACTTTTGGGAATCAAGTATATTAAATCGAAAATGGCCTACTAAATATCACATCGTGTTTGCTTAGTTTAACTTCCCTTGAATAACAAGATGCCACTTGTCTCGGCCACTTTTTTTATTACCATGTATCAGTTTCACATGGGCACACTCAAAGAAAGACAGACAAGAGGCAAGCACTTAGTTCATCAATAGGTCTTTCCATGTAACATTTGTTCTTTTGAGGCTTTTTTCAAATAACATTTTGTTTCCTAAGTTTCATTGCAATCGTCCCGCACGTGCGTTTAAGAAGTGCACGCATCTATCTATATATTTTAGAATATTCTTCTTCATGTCGATATACTTATGGGGATGAGTATATAAATAGCCTCCAGGTCTTACTACTCTATCGAGATCAAGGAGGAGGATTATGTCCCTTTGCCAATCAATTGTACAATGAGAACAGTGACAAAGTTCAAATGGCCTGTCTGGATAGGGAAGCCATTTTGTTCTAAGGACATCATGGTACGTGGAAATTCCTCTCCCTAAGACAAACTATATATAATTCTTATTCACATTGTTTGGTACCAATGGCAATGGTATGATATCAGAGGATTGAAATACCACCACAGTTGGCCACACCGCAACCTTTCCTCATTGTTCATGTTATCATTTGAAAAGGTCAACAACAACAATCATGAATGATAACTTCTGAATAGTTTACAATTTCATACATGGCTAAAATTATATATGAGATGTTTGTCTTGACATGGAATTAATTTTGAATGACCGGTTTAAATTTAAGAAAGCAAACAATAAAGGCAACCAAATGTATAAAGTCATCATTTCCTCGATAGTTAATCTTGGTGGTTGGAGGAGTGCTTTGTGACTAACATTAAGCCGTGAAATGAAAAAAACTGACTTACTGGAAAATTCTTAGGGATGATATTAAGAGAGAAACTATGGTTGAGATGTTAGCTTGTAGCATCTTTGTAAGGATTGCAATAAGTGCAGGCGTAAAATAGACCTCTTATTGGGTTAGTGATGCAGTATCCCTTTGGTGCACATAATTCACGGGGTATGCTGCAATATTACTTGGATGAACATTATTTGTGGAGTATGCATCAATTAGAATATATTCTCTTGAAGGAAACTTCATATGTTCACTAGTAACATGATTATATTTCATATGTGAAACCCTTTCCATGGATGAAATTGCATCATATGAAGCTTGAGAGGATATTATCCATGGTGCATCGACATAATTATGTGGTGTATTGAACTCGGTGGAGAGGATGTGCCACTAATAATATGATGTGTGAACTTTAAAATCACACCATGGATAAAGTCCAATCAACCACAATAAGTCGATAAACCACAAATAACATCCTCTCAAGCTGCATATGATTCCATCCCATCCATGGAAAGGGTCTCACAGATGAATTATAATCATGTTACCCGAGAAGATCTGAATTTGCCTTTGAGAAAATATGGTTCTCTAACTGATGCATACCCCACAAGTCATGTACAGCCAAGTAGTGTCGAATGAACTGCCATGACATGAGCAGCAGCTTCTGCTGTTATGCTAGCTTCTAGTCAGCAACAATCTTAGAGATATGTACATCAAGCAGATTTCATAGTTTGGCAGCAATTTAATAATAAAACACAAGATGGTTCTATTTTGTCAATAATTTGTAATTAATCTACAGAAGAAGCAAGAAAAGGCGAGTGAGTGAGTGAGGGAACATTTGGAATGCCTAGTTATCAAACTTGTTTTTATTATTAAAATCATGTGGATGGTAGATCGGAAAAACACATATTGAATCTTACTACTACAACAATGAAAATTAAGGAGAGAAAAAAATCTATAATATCTTTGATCTTTATAATGTTTTCCATTGGTACATGAAGATAAGAATAAATACATTGTTTTCCATTGGACATTCAAGGAATATTCTTTTCGATCATAATATTTTCAAATACTTTTAAAATGTTTTGAGTTGTTAATTATTGTGAATTACAGTACTTTTCATGGAGTTTTAAATGTGTCTATTTATTTGAACAACATATTAATATTTCAATTATAGAAATTAAGGAGATAAAACAAAACCTACAATATCTTAGATGTTTTCTTTGGTGAACTCTCATTCTTGCCTTCACAAAAGTAGAAAAGTTATTAAAGTATCCTTATAATGTAATGCATGAAGATAAAAGTAAATAGTTGAGAGTCTCTAGATTAATTAACTAGTAATTAGTTATTTTCATATAAAGGAAGTACTTGAACCCACGTCTCTAATATAAGTATATAAATATCACAAATATATATCAAACAAGTAACTGAATTAGTATTTGATAATCTTTATTAAACAAATAAGAATGCTGGTAATATTATAAAATTTTGATGTACGTCTCAACAAAATGTATCAAAATAACTAAAGAACAATTGATGAAAAACTGATTACTAATAATTAGAACTATTCCAAGAAGTTTATTTATGTTATACTGAATTGTTCAATTGTATTACTGTTATGGTATGAATTTTTTTGAATAAATGATTGAATCGATCTTTGTTATCGAGATCCTTATCCATCTAAACAACCTATGAAGCAATAAAAATAAAATAAAAAGGAATAATTTTAGAGATCTCCCTTGTTTATGTAGATGTGCATTTTGAATTTTCTTTCTTTTTTGTATGACAAGAACTATCACATCACTTCTTGATCAAATTAAGAACTTCAATAATTCTATCTTGAGTCACTCATTCCTTTGTTTTAATTTTTTGTGTTTGTATTTTTTATAACGTTTTTTGAATTCCATATCTATAATGTAGAAATTTAGGAAACCTCTTTTTTTTTAATCTATCTATATATAAAAGGAGAAGAAAAAATGACACATGTCAACACCACAAATTTTCTGTATTTTAAAAAATTAATAATCAATAATAATTAAATAAATAAATAAATATAGACACATGTCAATAATTAGAATTAGAACGACACATGTCAGCACCACAAAAAATAGTATTTTTAAATAATTAAAATTATTAATTACATGTAATAGGATTAAATAATAAACTCAACTTTTTGTAATTATCTTAAATTCGAAATTAAAATATTAAATTTATTTATTAAAGAATTACTTAAAATTAACGTGATATAATCATTTTATAATTTTCAAAATTTATATAAGATAATAACTAAAAATTTTAACTATCTAAATCTGAAAAACAAAAAATAAACATTGCAGAACATGAGTGTGATTATTAATTTTAATTTTATTTTTTTTAAAAAAAAAAACAAAACATATAACTGCTCCACATTAGTCAGTGGATAATTTTAAGGAACAATTCAATTAGTGGATAATTTTAAGGAATAATTTCAAAA
>JAJOOR010037477.1:0-12749 GCA_036250505.1 Solanum acaule | reverse complement strand
AACTCAGCGGAAACCTAACCCAACAGAATAACTCAATGCAAATGCAAGGTTACAAAACAACTTAACTTATAAAATCTGGCCACAAAGGCAACTCGAATATCAAAATAGAATATTTACATATATACATAGATGAGAGACTCAAAACTAACTGACTAACTGTCTATGAAGCCTCTATAATACTGAGATGGATGTTGGGACAGACCCCGCAACACCCTAATAAAACAAAACTAAGAACACAAAATAATTGAGTCCTCCGAAATGCAAGGAGGCTCACCACTGACTCTGGAGTGCTCAGCTGGATCAATGGCGTACTGGATGCTGATCCTGGGTACCTGCGTTTGCATCATAATAAGATGTAGGCTAACTGGCATCAGTACATGGAATGTACGAGTATGCGAGTTGGAAAACTAAACCACAACTTAAGCTTGAAAAGAGTAGAAAATAACTCTTACCTTGGCTCTGTTCGACTCATGGATAAATGAACTCAAATGTAAAGCAATAAGACATATGCAATACATATAAAGCTTGTAAAACAATGTAAACAACTTAGCTCGTTAATGATTAAAGCAATAACAACTCAACTTTACTTATATAAAAGTAATATAACTTTAGTGGGAGATTCTTTAACCGACAACCACCACTATGAGCCTTAGTAGTGATACAACATTTTACCTCACGTTGCCTAAGAAGTATCCTATACCTTGCCGTGATATAGGACCTTACTTTACTTAATGGATCCACTAGTTTAATCTTACGTGATCATCTAAAAAGAATGATCCGTCAAATCCCATGTTGAGTAATTATCTCAAACTAAAGAAAGAAGTTTTAGTTCCCTAATAGCTTTTGAGAAATGAACTTAACTTTATACTCTTGACTTGACTTGAAAATCTTGACTTAACTCGAAACTCTTGACTTAACTTGAAACTCTACATTCTTTACTTAACTTGAAACTTGAGCCTTAAAATGAAGTTAAAACGATCAATGAAGACTCTTTGAAAAACTTTAAAGACATGCTTTGACTTACTTCCTAACTTCTAGACTTGACTTCTAACTTCACTTGACTTTGATCCTAACTCGCCTTGAATTGGATTATGGATTCAAGGTGTATGATCACACGTTTATAGATGAGTTTGGGCTGTTAAGATGTACTTTAAAGTATTGGAAACAACTATAAAACATAGATACTTTACCAAGGAACATATATGAAAAAGTGGGGAATGAAAGGTAAAGGGAAGGATTGGCGTCCTTGGCACTCTAAGTGGTGCGGGGCGCCAGCCCTCAACCTTCAGAGGGGCCTGCTGAGCGTTCTGCCTGGCGCTTTGCCCCAAGGGGAAAGTTCAGCGTACCTTTTTGGGGTGCGCTGGCTGGCGCGACAGCCCAGCCCTTTTCCCCAAAAAATCTGACTTTTTCCCCTTGTTTCTTTCCAAATCTAAACCCTCTCAACCTCAAAGGTTCCAGCAGCAAACACTTAAAATCATAAAGACCCATAATATACAATAGATTCAACTCAAAATCACAACCAAATTATGTCCCAAATGAACAAGGAACTTCAACACCACAATCAACAACACAACCAATAACTTCAACAACACAACCAATCTTTTCTTGAAAATAAAACGAGTTTGGAGTGTGGGGGAAAGGATCAATCCAACACTATGAACTCACATACCTATTATGGATCACCCCCGACGATATCCACGACGATCGTTGACGAAATCTTGCTTGATCTCCTCTTTCTTCTTTTCTTCTCTTCTTCTCCTCTTCACTCAAAACCCTCACTCTCACTCTTTTAAAATGGGACAAACTGATCTAAAAATCAGTTCAACACTTAAATATAACCAAAAGAATTGATTAGGGAAAAGACCAAAATGCCCTTAAAATTTCCGAACGGATTTTCCTGCCAATTGCCAACTTCCAACGGGCACAACTCACTCATACGAACTCGAAATCGAGTAAAATTGGTGGCGTTGGAAAGATCATTCCACAAGATTCACAAACATAACTAGAACTATTCCTAACTCATCCTGAGCTAGGAGTTATGACTGCTTAAAATTGGCCAAAAACTCACTATTTTCCACACTTAACCAAATTTTCAGATTCTGAATTTTTTCAAAAATGACTACTTCCAATTTCAAGCTTCTTCATAGTCATTTTAAATTGTCGGATGTTACACCTTGGGCTTTTGATGCTCATGGGAAGGAACATACCTATCTTTGTCACCCTCTTTTTCCTTCCAAGTGGCGTTACAATCACACCAATCTCTGTCTCAGTCTCTCCAGCCCTCATCTCTATTCCATCCCTGATTCCACCCAGTCTTGGTTAGTTTGCACGATAACGTACTTCTTGATTGGCTAGGAAGTTCACTTCCTCATTGTACATCGCTTCAAATTGTGTTTCATCGAGGTTTAATCCACCAACACCCACAATATTAACACTTTTTGTACCAACATCCATGATATTTTTAGCCAAGATATCTAGCTGGGTCATCATTTGGGCCATGTTTTGGTCTTTCTCTTGATATCCATGGAAGAATCGCACTTGGAATGCAGTAGTAAGCTCGTCTCAAGAATTGATAGAATCCCTTGTAAACTCCGCCAACCACTTACTAGCCTCACCCATCAGAGAAAATGGGAACAACCTAAGACGAACTGATTCTTGCGATATGCTCTTGAATGAGAATGGACCACAAACGTCCACGAAGTTTCAAATATGCTCATGGGGATCCTCATGAGCCAGCCCCCCGAATAAACCTTTCAATTGTAGGAGCTGAATCATTGTGCTAGTAATGTGAAAAACAATGTTTTCTTCGGTTGGAGGCAGACGAATTGCCCCCACACCACCGAATGGAATTGGGTTATTGACGTTAGGGTCATTTACATCATTGAGGTTTCCAATATCATCTTGGTGGCCTGTTGACACCCAATTTTTACCCTCCCCGATAATAATTAATTTTTGAGCTTCTTAATTTTTCAAACGATTTAGAATAATTAGCTTTATATAATTCAAATTGTTTTAAGGTTATTTTAAGTATTTCAGTCGATTTTTATAATATTTTAATAATAAATATATTTCATATAAGTATATATATAATTAGTATATTTTATAAACATTTGAAAATCATATCAACAATTTTCTACATTGTTAAAATAAATATTTTATTAATTTAATTTTGGTTTAAATTATAATTTTAAATTTTGAATTAATTAGTTTGTATTTGAAGTAATTATTTTATAATTAAGTTAACTATTTTATTTCGCTAAGATTAAGAAGCTCATTAATTAATATTAATTCATTCTATTAACTTTTGGCCAAATTCACCAACTAAATTCAAATCGGCTAAGTTTTTTTTAACTTAAATTGGTTGTAATTGTAATTCTTTATAATTGCAATTGTAGCCAAATTTAAATCGTTTAGTCAACCCATCTTAAGACCAACTTTGGGCCACCTTTCAGCAGCCCAATACCCATTGTTCGAAATTTCCAGTAGCCCCACTCTTTGGGCCAATTTTGAATCTCCAAATACAGTGCCCAACGAATACCCTTAGCTCCGACCCAACCCAATTCCCAACACCTCAAGAGATCAGAAATGTCGAACAACAGCTCAAAATCAGTTGGCAGCAACGTTCACGGAAGAAAGAGTACACGGCGATTCAATAATGCCAAACGACAGTCCAAACGCGTGAACGATGAAATGACCCTGTACGCGCTTTGTCCTTCTCACGCGATAGTGAGTTCACAGAAGCAGCAACAAAGCATGACAACGACACCAAACGGCGATCAAACGACATCAATAGTATAACTTTCCGCGTTTCCTTGCTCAATCTAGTACGATCTCATAAAACTTTTTCCGCGATTCTAGCTGCCTTTTCTCTGCAACAGCTGCGTCTAATCGTCCTTGTGGCTACGATACTGATCCACCTCAAGCAGCAAGTACAATGGATCGATCCAAGTTGTCCACTTTGCGTCTTTCCCTTTCAGATTTAGGCAAATTTAAAGAAAAATTCAGCCTTTTCCATTATTTGTGGGGAGATTTTTGAATTTTGAAAAGATTGGGCCTTATTCTTATCTGGGGTTTCACCCTCCCCCCCTCCCAAAATGTGAACCCTAAAATCTCCCATATATACTCTCCTCTTTTTCATTGAAAGGGGTTGAAAAAAAGTTGGATTTTTGAGCAAAAGATATACAGAATAGTTTAAGCAAAAAATAGCTAAAATACATACTAAATACACTTCAAGAAAAAACAGAGGAGATACTTAGTTTCGGTGGTTGAGATCGATATTTCTCCCTAAATATCTCAACTATTGTTGTTCGAGTCTTGGCAAGGTGAAAGTCATCGTGCTAGCTCGTCGTTGTCTCAGTTCATTGCACTTAAAAAGGTAAACTCATTTGGAATTTCTACTATTTTATTTGATGTTCTGTTTGGTCTAAAGTGAAATGGTCTGTTGGTCTATTTTCTTCCTTTCTCAAATGTCTCTGTTCTCTTCTTGGTTCATGACTTTTTTCTGTTGAAAGGTCATTTGGTTTTGAATCAGTGCGTCTTAGTTGTTTAAAGTTAAAAATGAGTCTTTTCTAGTAAATTTAATTCTGACAATTCTTTGAACCATTGAACTCTAGTCCTTTTTTTATTTTCGTGTTTATCGACTTTGTCTCTATTGTTTGGTTACTTGTTTGGCTTAATATTGGCTAGGATGGATGAAATAACTTTTGTGATTGTTGTTTCAACCCTTCTGTTGGTCTGTTAATGCCATTTTATGTTTAAAATAGAAGAATAATTTTAAACTAGTTAATATGGAACTTGTATGTGGTTTTGTCAAAGTCTCGTTGATTTATTAGCTTGTTTTCTTCGTTTTTTAAGTCCCATGATTGTTTTAAATGGTAGCAAGACATGGTAGACTCGAGTTAATGTTTCTATCTGCCTAAATGCCTAGTAAAAAATGCTCACCATTTGTAGTTAAACTCATAAGATGTGAAGTCGGATTACTGTTTAGATTGTAGTTTGTTTCAATCCTTTCTTTGCATTTAAGGTCAATGGTTATTTCTCTTTTCTGATTTTTTTCTTTGAAGTCTTCAGAGTGTGCTCTTGTTTGAAATTTTTGATATGTGTATTTGAAGTATACACTCCTATTGGTGGAATTTTTCTAAATATGGGTGAGTTTATTTCAAAATTAGACTGCCCTAACCATTTTTTTATAGCTGTTTTAAGTTGCTTCTTTGTCATTAATTGTTCAATGCTTTGTATTTAGTTTACATGCTTAATGCAATAATTTGTAGAATCTTAATAATCGATATTTATCCAACTTTTGTTTTGAAACATGAGTCAGTATAGTGGCATGTTATCTCCTCGTCCTCTAATTACCTGGATGCATGATAATGAATATCTCCATTCTGCCTTTTCATATGCATATTGTTAGTTAATAATTTAATTCACTAGTTTAAGTGACTATCAGACCCTCTTAATCATTGCCTTAAAATTGTTGATTTCCAATATGTTTCGGTATGATTCCCTTTGGTAAGATTATATGTTAATTTATACCTTTTGAGTGAGTAGATATTTTACAACGAGTCAATTTTCCTTTATTCATCTCAAGTTGAATTGCAGATTAACTGCTCCGTCATTTTTGTTTGCATGTGTAATATGTCCAAGTCCTTACGGACTCTATCTCATATCCTTGCATTTCGAGAGAGCAATAAAGGCTCAAATTGCTTCTTTATCGAGTCAGCCATATGTACAAATCGACGAACAGGTCCCGGAGTTGAAAGAATATACAATGGATTGGAGAATTAAATAAGATTTGGCCAAAGGTCCACTCTTTATTTCAAAAATCGTATTTTGTTATTTTAGGCCTAAGTTCTCTCATTGCAACTATTATTCCTTGATTAGTGAGTAGGACAGGTACTAAAGAAGGAACTGGGCCTAAAGCCCAATGAAAAATTAACTTACTATTAGTTTCTTTAGGACAAGTGTGAAAATGGGCCCAAATTAGAATTTAGGCCCAAGTACAGGCCCAAGTGGACAGATTCAGACTTGGGCCCAAATCTTCCTTCCTTCTCTATTTATTTGCTATTATGTGTTTTGTGCGTTTATTTAATTTTAAGGTTTTTCCTAATCAACGCCCCAAAAGATAACCATTTTTGAATTAACTATTTAAAGTCAAATGAATATTTTTACCTCCTCTTATTCAAGTATGTGCATTTTCTTAAAACTGTTTAGCTAATTAATTAATTATCGGATAACCACATATTAGCAGGTATTTTGGGTGCTTTCAAACCCTTCCTGAAATGCTAATATGAACCTTGAACCCCCTTTTAATATTTTCATTAGATTTCTGTTTTAGTCTTTTAGATAAATAGTTTTCTTAATTTTACTTCAGAAATTAAGTGGCGACTCTTAAACCAGTCTAATTATTTGTTAAATAAAACTGAATGACGACTCTGCTGGGGAATTGAATGGTTTTAATCTTAAAATTAACTTGTTTAGCTAAATGCGTTTAATTGTTTACTTGTCTTATTTATTGTATATAAAACTGCGACATTCATGACATCGATTCCACCAAACGGCAACTAGTTTGCATTAGAAAAAAAGCGGGGTACGTGGCTTACCACGGTTGTCATTCAGAAATAAAACACCTTTTGAATTCTTTGGAAGTGATAAATGAATAGTTGACTTGTGGTCATTCAACATCGTTTATTAGACTTCACCTCGTTGTTTGTCCAACTCGGGTAACCTGTTATTTCTAAACCAATTGTAGTCAACCTAGAGTAGAGCGAACCAAATTCAAATTTAAGCATTAGCCTAAGACGGCTTAATACCCAAGGCTTATTAAGTCCATTAGCAAAATTGCCAAAAATCATGTTCAAGGTCCACGACCTAATGACATATCATGTTATTTGACATTTGAAAGACGTATGTGTAGAAACCTGAATGTTGCCTACTTAGGGCGGGGAGGGGAATTTTAATCATTTTTTATTTTGTAGGTATGGGTCAGTTTCCCAAATTTGACATGGTCGTGCAGGCTCCAAATTTGCTTAAACTATGGTACAACGACCTCAACGTGTTTCACAGAAGGGACCTGGACAAATATGTAGGGACCTAACAGAGCTCATTAACATGGTTGGGTGGCCCAAACTAATTTAAGTCTTTACCGGCTATTGGACAATGAGAAAATGATGTTTCAATTTGGAACCATGAAAATCACCCCGACAATTGAGGAAATTCGGGATGGCATCGATGCTGTAGGTATAGGGATTGAAAGAAGAGTAACAAAACAAGAGGACATCCTAATTCCTAACAAGCCTATTGTCGAGGAAATTATAAAGTGGCTCGGATTAAGAAAAGAATACGCCCACTGGGTCGAAGGATCAAGCATTGCTTTCAGGGATATATATATGTTAGATTTGGGCATGCGAGTTTCTATTCTAATTATAACCAAGAGTTTAGAACTACTTTCAAAGAATGGGATGGGATCAGACCCCTGACATTCACTACTGCACTTTTAGGTACTATGGTTTTTCCACACGGCCCGAGCCTCGGTATTAAGAACCAGAAGCAAGTGAAGTATTATCCCATCGCACCTGTCATTCTCTCTGACATGTATTGTGCTTTGGGAAAGTGTAAAGAAGGGCATCATTATTTTCAGGGTTGTTAGCTCCTCCTCCAATAGTGGATAATGACCCACTTGGCGAAGGGACACGAGACTCAACAACTACATACCCTCGATGAACATAACACTCTTAAAGATTTGAATGAGATGTTGTTTTGGGCGGATTTAGAAAATAGGAGAACTAGAGAAAGATGGGCTCAGATTTTCTCCCAGTTAAAAGAAGAAGATATTGAGTGGATGTTCAACTGTTTCATCTCAAAAGATGTCGTAGTATTAGGTGACAAACAACTTGTACTTTCTCTACTAGGTATTTGGGGTATCCGCTCGTATGCATCCATCTGGGTCCTGAGGCAGTTCGAAAGAATACAAACCACACCCCCGAACGCATACTACCGTGTTTATGTGTTTGACATCGGGGATGATAGAGTTCTTAACGCTTCAGAGATGCTGAAAGAATGGAAACGAGCACTGCGAATGGATAAAGACACTATTGTCGTGGATCGATTTAATCTTGGGTATGACGAAACCTACAAAGCTTGGTTGAAAGACAATTTGCAAGGCATCTCCTTCCCTGTTCCAAACACTACCGCAGTTTGGAGGACAAAGAGTCCAAAGATATGATAGAATTGAAAAAGTGAAAAAATGAAGCTCGGGAAATGCATGATGAATTCCTTCGAAAATAAGAGGAGGATAAATACGCCCTCGAGAATGTAACTCACGAATTAGAAAGCTTGAGGAGCGATTTGGGAGAGCTCAACTCATGGATTGAAGGTAAGAAAGGAGAAATGTGGTTTAAAGATTGGGAAGAGAAAGGACGTCGGTGCGACAGATATGTGCTAATGATTCAGTACAGGCTTCAGCACCACATGGGACAAAACAAGGGAAGTAGAGCCGTCGGGGACATCTTAGTAGATTTCTCCCCTGCGTGGGTTTTTCTATGTGTATCTATTGTTATTTTCCCCTACGTGGGTCTTTCCTATTGTATTTCCCACTGATTCCCTATTTCCCCTGCTTATTTTCGCTTTTTGAACATTATTTCTACTGTCAGTTGGTTCAAAGGGGGACCTTGACCCCTATCAAAAGGGATAATGGAACAGTCAATCCCTTTGGAATTGAAATTTGGAGACCTTGCCCTTATCATGACGCCATAGATCACAACATTGGAATGTGCTCGGGTTCCGCTATGATGTGGAGTCCATAATCAACAAGGGAAGGATCCAAGTTGAGTTTCTCCCCTGATTGGCCACGCGACAGCCATAATGTTTTGACTAGTAAGAAGAAGAAGCCTTGATAAAGGCACAATCTATGTTTTAGGAGTTTTATCACATGTTTTCAATTTCCTTGTAATAAACAAATGAATGAATGAAAACCAAATACCTTTTATATTCAAACTACGTAGGGCCTGAATTCTTCTTGGGAGATACGTAGGCAACCTTACAAGGCCTGACTCCTATCTTTTTAAAAATTTCTTTTCCCCCTTTCATTCTACAAGGAAACACTGAACTCACATCGACAGATGCCGAGAGATGCAACAAGAAGACCTTAGCTCAATGTAGTTCAACCTTCCTGGGTCGCTAGTCTCAAAATAAAATGAGCAAATTCCTGCTTATTCAAAAAATCAGTCCACGTTATTCGTTGGTTAACATGTCATCAAAAGAATCAACTCTTATGTGTTTATATGCCTTCTATGTGATATTTTGCATCATGTTGTCATGAATCAAAACTAACAGAATCACCTTTGAGTTGTTTTCCTCTACAGGTACTTAGAACTAGTCTGTGTCGATAAGCTAGCTGATTATCCTTACTTCACAAGATCCAAGGCTCCTAAAGATTCCTTCCCCGATCAAAGCTCACCGAAAGGAAAAGTAGTAATGGGTGATAACAATGAAGAGATTGACCTAACTAATGTTGTCGTGGCTTAGCCCATTATCGCTGATCTGAATAAATTAATTATGCAACTGATGCAGTAGATTGCGGAGTTAAAGGATGAGGCGCAGAGGAAGCAAGATCCTCCAAATCAAATTCTTTCTATCAACCCTCTAGGCGAAGGAAGGCCTCCACTCCATTTCCCTCATCCAAGTTCAAGAAAAGAATACGCTCAGAACCCACTCCCAAACCCTGCTCAAAATTCCCCCATTATTGATCTAATCGCCTCAAACCCCCATCACGCCTCCTCTTCCCACCAAGCACCACCTTACCCTCAAAATACCAATCTTCATACCTTCCCTTCTCCTCAAAAAGCCAACCCGCAATCTTGCCCTCCCCCACAAAACCAGAATGTCAATAATCCTCAAACCTTCCCCACCACTAAAATCAGCACACCAATCCCCAAACTTTTCCTCAAAATTACTAAGCCCCTTAGAATGCCCAGAATCCCTCAATCGCTCCACCCCCACCTTAAAAAACCACTTTCCAACTCCCGGTCCCAAATGAGACTTATGCCAACTATTTCGAACTTGATCATTATTAGGAACAGGAAAAGTGTAGAAGGCTAAAGAAGAGTCGTCCAAGCAGGATCTAAAAGAGGAAAGCTTGAAAACAGTGGAAGAGTTGCATTACAATCCAGAGGTCGCCGGATTCACTTACGAAGATTTATGCATCCATCCAAACTTGGACCTTCCTTAAGGGTTCAAAGTGCCGAAGTTTGACACTTTTGGAGGAACGGGAAATCTGCTGGCTCATCTGAGAGCTTATTGTGACGAACTCGTAGGAGTTGGTAGAGATGAAGCTTTGTTAATGCGGCTCTTTAGCCGAAGCTTGAAAGGGGAGGTATTAGAATGACTCACTTCCCAAGATATAAAGCAATGGTCTAGTTGGAGCGCGCTTGCTAGAGATTTTGCTGAGCGATTTGCTTACAATGTCGAGATCGTTCCTGATCGCTATTTTCTAGAAAAGATGAAGCAGAAGTCAACCGAAAGATACAGTGAATTTGCGTATAGATGGAGAAAGGAGGAAGCTAGGGTTCGTCCTCCTATGTCTGAGAGGGAAATTGTTGAAGTATTTGTGCGGGTTCAAGAGCCCGAGTATTATGACATGATTATATTGCTCGTTGGAGCGAAGTTTGTTGAGATAGTCAAGGCTGGTGAGACTATTAAAGACGGACTAAGAACCGGGAAGATTGCTCGTGTTGCTGCCTCATTCGGATCCTCGGTAAGAACTGGGAAGATTGCTCGTGTTGCTGCCTCGTTCGGATCCTCGGGGTTGTTGAAGAAGAAGAGAGAAGACGTGTCTTCTATTTTTTGTGCATCTGAGGGAAAGAAACCCTCAAGAAATTCCTCATCGTACCAAGATCATTCTTGACCTTTACAGAGTACATACCTGGCTTGTTATGCACATGTTGATTACCAAAATACCCCTACCCCCAATTACCAAAATACTCATTCGTATATCTACCAAACTCCCCTTCCAGTTTACCATACTCCATCTCATCACTATCGAAAGGCCGCCCCCAATTGTGCCAACGTTCAAATAAATTACCAAACTCCTCCCCTAGTGTATCAAACCCTACCTCCATACTGCCAAAATACCCCTCCAAATAACCAAGCTCCACAACCAAATTACCAAACTAATTCCTATCTAAGCTATCAAACCCCCGCCAAAACGCTCTCGATTATCGTCAAATGCCTCCCCCTCAACAAGGTATTTACGATCCTCGTCTAAGATTTGAGAAGAAGCCCGCTAGAAATTTCACTCCTCTCATTGAAAGCCGAACAAAACTATTCGAGCGATTGATCGCGATAGGTTTTATGCATCCAAAGGGGCCTATGCCAGTTGACACTAGCTCAAGATTTTACAGACCTGATCATAGGTGTGCATATCACTCCAACAGTGTTGGACATGAAACGAAGGACTGTATCAACCTAAGGCACAAGATCCAAGACCTGATTGACCAGAAATTGGTCTCTCTTGAGACAGTCGCGCCCAATGGCAATAGTAATCCTTTATCGAATCATGGAGGCGTCACTATCAATATGATAGAGACGGATGATGATTGGTACGTGACAAAGGCAATAGTTATGATTGCTCTTGATGAACTGTAAATGGCTGTAGCTTCGTTGTGCATTAGAGAGAAGAAATAGTTTGTGATTCTGACACTAATGTTTGCGTAATGAACGACACAACTTCCGATGCAAGAGTCTATGATCGTGCAATAGTATAATAACCCAACCAAGGGTTGGGGTCGAGTCCCAAGGGAGTGGTTTCGAAAATTAATAGAAAAACAACTTTTTTCCTAACTAGTCGTAGCTAAAGATATTAACGATTAAAAATATTATAAATTAAAGGGGGACACAAATATGTCAATTAACAATGGGGTTTTTGTCAATAGTAAGTAAAAGACAACGAAATTAACAAAGAGATATAAATGATGAGAAATGATTATTGGGATGTGACTGAAATACGGGATAATCTAAATTATTGGGTACATGTTTTTGATAGAAAATTTATAGAGTAATAGTGACTAGGCTAAGCTATACATGGGAATAAATTCTCTCTCGAGCAACTTACCCCGTTTCAAATGGGTTCCTCTCGGACACCCAATTGCCGCATGAAGACCAGCTTACGCCTTACCCCACTCACTCTCTCGAGTTGAGTGTTAGGATATGGGACTAGGGTTCACTTTCTTGAGCTGAACCTCATGTCGACCCACTCCTTAGGCCATCAATCTAGTAGGCTTGGTTTCACGACCTCTCTCTCTCGCAAGCCGAAAACACATAAATAAACTTGTATTTGCAACTACAAATTTGTTAAATTCATCCACAACTACTAGACAAAATCACCATTAAACTATATCTAATCTGTAACGCCCCGAGCCTACACCCTGGGCGGGACCGGCACCCGGAGACCATTTCTGGCCCCAAGCGAACCCTTGGCCTGGCTTTCTTAACTCAGCGGAATAACTCAATGCAATGCAAAACAACTTAACTTATAAAATATGGCCATAAAGGCAACTCGAATCTCAAAATAGAATATTTACATATATACATATAGATGAGAGACTCAATACTAGCTGACTGACTGTCTGTCTATGAAGCCTCTAAAATACTGAGATGGATGTTGGGACAGACCCCGCAACATCTTAATAAAACAAAAACTAAGAACACAAAATAATTGAGTCCTCCGGAATGCAAGGAGGCTCACCACTGACTCT
>JAJOOR010037476.1:0-12360 GCA_036250505.1 Solanum acaule | reverse complement strand
GTTTGATATTTCTTTTGTATTAAACTCTCAGATTTGATATATTCAGTTATAGTATATGGGTATTCCCCATCCTTTCAGATTTATTTATGATTTAGCTTCCGCATCAGTTTATTATCTTTAGTATGCTCATGATCATGCCAACATGATTAGCTTGGGATCACTTGTGGTCCTAGGTCCCGTGTCCGCGTCTCGGGGGTAGCTCGGGGCGTGACATATCATAGCTTTGATGATTTCAAAACTAAGTTTAGTAAGTGTCTACATGGTACGACAACGCCTGAGGAATTTGAAGCTGCATGGATTGATATTATAAAACCCTACAATTTGAAAGAAAATAGTTGGTTGCAAAGAATATATGCAATTTGTGAAAAATGGATTCCAGCATATGTGAGAAGGAATTTTTGTGCTGAAATGTCAACAACTCAAAGAGGTGAAAGTATGAACAAATTTTTCAAGGATTATCTTAACTCTAGTACACCGATGAGTGTATTTGTAGCACAATATGATAAAGCTATTGATGCTAGGTATGATAAAATAAGGGAAAAGGAATATAAGACAAAACATTCAAAGGCTATATTGAAGACTTTATATCCACTGGAAGATGAAGCAACAAAGGTATACACCAGAAAAATATTTTGAAAATTTCAAGAAGAATTGATTCAGTCTCAAAAATTTATTTCAGAAAAGATTGAGGTTCGGGATGTAATACATATCTATAAAGTTCATTTGTTTCAAAAACAAACTCCTGCATACACGTTTAGATTGAACCTTATACTGAAAGGTGCTACTTGTTCTTGTCGTAAGCTTGAGTTCATGGGAATCTTATGTAGGCATGTGCTTATTGTATTTATAAAGAAACAAATTTATTCACTTCCACCCTATTATCTATTGAATCGATGGAAAATGTATGCAACCAAAGAAAAAGTTAATGACATTTCAAATGACAAATCACAAATGAAAAATTTGAAGCTTTCCTGTATATGGTTCAACAATATTATGATGCATTCTTTTGGTCTCTCTGAACGATACACGGTCTGAAAGACATTATAAATTTGTGTATCAAAGATTATCCCAACTATGTGAAGAACTTGATGAACTTCCTTACGAGGTCGAGAATGATAATACATGTGATGGTCTAGTTAACGAGTCAAATGTGGAACTAAACACAAATGAGCAGAGACAAAACACTATCTTGATTGACTCTTTATGTGTGGTAACTAAAGGACGTCCAAATTCATTGAGAATGAAAGGTGGTTTGGAAAAATATCTGAAGGTCAAAAAATGTTTTTCTAAGAAACAAACAAGTCAAATCAAAAGCTCAAAGATTGGCAAGGCAAAGGACAAAGGTAAAGGCAAAGGCAATAGAATGAAGTAATCTCACTTTATATAATGCAAAAACTTTATATAATGCAATAATTATTGATTATTATTTTTGTAATGATATTTGATGTATAGTTCAAGCTTTAATGTTGAATTGGAATCTCAAAGCACATCATCACTACTTAGTACAACTCCCATAATGGTAAATTCTTTTTTTGATACTTTATGTTATGTGTTTATTAAAATTTATTTTCATTTACCTCCATATATTTATCCAATAAATTGTACTTCTTTTTGCTTTTAAAAAAAGCAATCCCAATCATATTAGGAATCATTTCAAGGACAAATTAACCATGGATATCATACCTCATTTACGGTAGGTTTGCTCTTATCGTGTACCTATATATTTATAACGTATTTGTATATCTGTACATATTAAAATGACTTTTAGTACTCTTTTAGGATCTGATGAGAACAACTTCATATCCGTACAAGCAAGATTTATGATTTATGAATGTTAAACTTGTCTTTAAAGCTTCGAGACTCAAGCTTCAAGACTCATGGAGAGACAAACATCTAGAATTTTTTTTTTCTTTTGCTAGAAAATAATTCTAGGTTCTAAAGTACAATTTTTTCCTTTCAAAATTTTGTTTTCAATTTTATTCGCAATCACTATTACAGTTTTTATTCAAATTTACGTTTTATATTTTTGGTTTTGTATTTATTTACTCACATGAATTTGCAAGAACGTCTCAATAAAATTAATGGCATAAAACCAAATTATAATAATAGGTCTTAAATATATACACACATGCACAAAGATGTAGTTAATAAGATGTTAGACATTTGTTTGCAATACATCACGCTGTATGTTGATGTAAATTTTTTATTTATTAATATGAAGATTTGAATTGTTTACTATAGTTGTTTACCCATGAAAAGCTTCTCACAAATCCACCCGTGATAAAATCAAGAAAACACCTTCAATAACCTTAACCTCTATAGCCAAAATTATCTTGCAAGACTTGATCTTTTTGTGTTTTTGAACACGTTGTCACATTTGCATATTGCAATATCTATTAAGAACAAAGAAAAAGGTCGAATGGTATTTGAAAATGGCAATACCCCTCCAATAACTTAACCTCTACAGGTAAAGTTAACTTCCAAGATTTGATCTTTTTGTGTTTTTGGTCAAGTATTGTCACACTTGTATCTAGCAAAATCTATCAAGAACAAAGAAAAAGGCCAAAAGGGTGTTTGAAAATGACAATCTTGGACATGAAAAGGGACTAAAGAAGCAAAATTAACTTGCAAGATTTGATCTTTTTTGTGTTTTATTCAAGTTTTCACATTTGTATATAGCAAAAATCTATCAAGAACAAATAAAAGGGCCAAAAGGGAGTGTTAGGTTGCCTGATAGTAGTGTAAAGGTGTACAAAGCTTATAAGTCGTGTTTAGAGATGACGTACATATTATCCTTTGATCTAACTTGTGAGATTATACTGAGTATGATGTTGTTATAACATTTGGTATCTAATGAAGTGTAATGCAATCAGGTGAAAATTGTACTACAATTTCTGTTTTTCTAAAAATTAAAAAGTGCAAACCATCTTAGACAATCCAATTAAGCTCAATGCTTTCGAAAATTCACTGTTTTTCTTGTTTTTTATTTTGATCAATGAAACCAAGTTTCAATAAACAAACCCGAAATCTATAACATAGCAGCATGGTTTTAACTTAAAATTGATAGGAATGTCAGATAGTTCTCTGCATTCTAAAACCAAATGGTACTGCCAAAATTACAGAGGAGGAACCACTAATGTGTAGTTTCACGTCAAATAAATGAGGACATGCATTACATATCCTTAAGCCTCAGTGATGGGGTACTCAAACACAACATCTTTGTCTGAAGGCTTTCTGTTAACTGTTGAAAAGGTCTCCAAGACTCCAACTTATACTTGGTGTTGTTTCGTTCCTTGGGGCCAACGTGATACTTAGTACGCTTTCCAACAATCTCTTCTGGAACAACCAAGCCCTCCAATATGGCATCATGAACAGATGAAAGAGTTCTGCTGCTGGGTCGTTGAGCAGCTGAGAACCTCTCTTGGGAGTCTCACTATCCTCCTGGTGGCAATAATGATCAGTAGAAGAATTGTACTTTACTTCACTGCCCAAGATCAGTTGCTCAGACTTTTTAAGAATAGCTAGGGGTGTGTGTCGATAATCCAACAATAATGCATTTTTAGGTCAATATTTTTGGAGAGCTCGAGCCAATTAGGTTGTAGGCATCTTTAACACATAATTACGCAACACATCCAAAAAATACGACTCCATATCACATCTGTACGTAGTGCAAAAAATAGGTGTCTAGCAATTTCATGTTTTGTCTCACAAGTCCTCAAGCCACCAGAAGATGTGAAAAAGCACCCTAAAGTAGCAACCAAGACAATACGACATTAGGAATTATGTAAAAGATTTAAAAGTAAATCAATGGACATCAAGGATCTTCAAAAAGAAATGAAACAATTAACATAAAACATAGGGAAAAACCAATTTCAAGAAGGTGGTAGAGTAAGAGAAGCATATGACTATATGACTAAACAGAGGTTGTATGTCATGGTGTTTATGAATCCCATATCCCATTTGATTGATTTGTGAATAAGTCAAGATTAAGATAAGGTGATAAAAGAAAACTTACAGAAGCTAGAAAGGTACTCTTCGAAGCACTATATATCATAAAGAACGAAGAATGCAAACTTTCACAACCTGATCTGGAATGGAGGATAAGGACCTCTATCCCTCAAAGTTCTGTAGGCCTCAATAAGATTGATCAATTCATTTGCAGTCTTGTTTAACCTATACTATTGCTTAAGAATCAAGATGCAGAAAATGTCATCCACAACAGCAAACAACCTGGGAAGATTGGCGAGTAAGCCAAGAATCCAGGTTCAGATGAGATTGGAGATCGGAGATAATGACATCAGTCATAAGAATCTATAATAGATTCAGATTACAAATTTAAAATAATTCCCCAAAAAATCAAAGGTCCTTTTATGGACAATTTCACATGAATAAAAGAGATCATGAAACCCTAGATGAGGAGCTTAGCAACTTAGGGGAGATACAAGTTCGGATGGAAGAATCCCATGTCCGATGATTATGGAGTCTGAGACAGAGAAAGAAAATTCCGACGGTTATGGAGTCTGAGAGGAGAGAAAAAAATTACTAAATTTTAAAAAATAAAAAATAGATTAGAGGTTTAACTCGGTTTGGTAAACTTACCTGATAGTGTAAAAAAACTTTACACTGTTAGTGCACACAAGTAACCCTACCATTTAATTTACCTTTTAAAGTACATTTCTTAAAAGCTTAATTTCCAAATATATATATATTCTTTCTTTGCAAATAATATTAATCAACTTTTTACTTACATATGCATTTAAGATTCTGATACAAACGTGGCACAAAATTCAATCCCTTGACGTAATTATATATTTTATGGCCACACTAACAAGTTCTCAAATTATTAGGAGTTCGGAACCTAAATAAGCCTAAAAAAAATAAAAGTGATCAAAATAAGTCATTATTTTAGTAAGTAACTAAAATAGGCTTAGTGAAAGAAAAAAATCCACTTTATCCAATATTCCAAATGCTTTTCGTTAGTCTTATAACGTGTATATTTTAATATATAACGGAACTATTTCCTACACTTTATAAAATGCAAGTTTTTCTTACACTTTATAAAGTGGAAGAAAAAAAATTGTTTTACAGAGAGAAATATTTTTCACGTTTTTATCTCTTATGAAGCTTTTGCAGTGTTTGTCATACAATTATATTGATTTTGTATAATATCAAAATATTCTTACCGGTCGATATGATTTTGATTTGAACGAAACTATCAATGAAAGTGACTGGTAATGCTCAATAATTATATTTCAATTATTATTTGTTGATTTTGTCAATTATTTATTAATTTATATGATTTATTATTATTCTTATTATTATTATTATTATTATATATTTTGTAGTGGTTTACCTCAGCAAGATAGGAATATTGCTCCAAGTTATGGACTAAGATAATTATTTTGGTCAGTCCTCACACTTTGAAATGACGGAAAATGTTGGGACATACTCGAATTTTCATGTCTCGCCTACTTTTGATGCAGATGATTATCGTTATATCCAACACTTGATTTTTTATTTAAGTAAGTTAATTGCATGAGACAAATATTTATACTTTTTTACATATATAGGAAAAATATCACACAAGATGAGCCCATTGATCCTGTGAATATCGATGATCGTGACCTTCCAAATTATGTCTCACCTTTAGCTAATGATAGTGCTGATTTGCCGAGGAATCAGGAGATAATGTTCCATTTGAGGCATCATGTAGTGATGATGATTTTTTAATGCCCAATCGATCGCCAAGACCAATGTCCATGAGTTCGTTTCGTAATCATGAAATTCCTTATCTTGATCATCTCCTAGATTGTCCAGATATCTTTAGCGATACACATGATGACTATACATCACAACGTACGTGGCGTGAATCGGAAGATTTCATGAATGGTGCTATTTATATTGAAAAAGGCATGTTATTCAATTCAAAGAAGTAGATCCCAAGACCAGTTAAGCTTCTACATTTAAAGATAGCGAGGGAGTACTTTGTTATTAAATCGACAAAGAAATCATGATGACTTGTTTGCAGGCGTGTAGAACAAGGATGTCGATTTAGGCTAACTTCTTTTAATGATAAACATACTAACATGTGGAAAGTTGGAAGATACATTAAAGAACATACATGTGATATGGGTATGTGCCGCGATGGACATTTCAACTTGGATATTGAGATGATTGCTAACGTCCTCCGTGTTGATATAGAAAAAACGCCAAGGTACTATTTTATCCTTTGATGATTTTTCTTTAATAAGAAAATATTCATTTTTTATTTGATAATTAATATTATTTTTACTTTTCAGGTTTTCCATCAAAGACTGTCAAACAGCCGTTCTTAAAGCATATGGCATTTCGATAAGCAGAAGAAAAGCCTATCTTAGTCGCAAGCGTGCTTTTGAAAAAGCTATGGTACTTGGGAGGGTTCTTTTGCCGAGTTGCCGAGGTTCATGGAAGCTTTGAAACACTTCAATCCCGGAACAGTAGTTGAATGGAAAACAGAGCGGCGTGTCGATGTCATTGAAGATGTATTCAACTATGTGTTCTGGATTTTTAAACCATGCATTGATGAGTTTGTGTTTTGTCGTCCTGTTATATCGATCGACGAAACACATGTCTATGGAAAATATGATATCAAGTTGTTGATTGCGATTGCAACGGATGGTAACGACTCAATATTACCTTTGACATTTGCAATAGTTGTGAATGAGAGCATGGAGACATGGAGTTTGTTTTTGGATCATTTGCATTTGCACGTTGTCAAGGGTCGTAGAGGTGTGGTATTGATTTCAGATAAGCATCACGGAATACTCTTATTCGTGTATAATTCTCCCAATTGGCAGGCCCCATTTAGGTTCCATCGTTTTTGTTTAAGACATTTGAAGGTCAATTTTTTTTTTAAATTCAAAAATATCACTTTGATCAACCTTTTATGGGCAGCTGCAAATCACTGTCAGGAGAATTTTTTTTTGGAAAAAATGGAGATGATCAAGGAGATTAACCCGGAAGCGTATGTGTGGTTAATGAAGAACGATCTTGATAAATGGACATTGCACAGGGATGGAGGTAGGAGATGGGGCATGCTGACAACAAACAGTTCCGAGTCATTCAATGGTCTTCTTAAGTCTGTCAGGGGCATGCTAGTTACTGCAATGGTAAGACTCACTTACAATCAGATTGTGAACTGATTTGTTACAAGATCAAGATTTGTCAATGAGCTAGTACAGTAAAAGCAACAATGGATGCCTAAACCATTTAAGATTTTTGAGGATAATCGAAAAAAGTCACAGCGTCACACACTTATCAACTATCACCAATAAAGGGAAAACATATTTGAGGTGCAGACACATATGCATCATGGCCGTGGTGGTAATAAGCACATTGTAAATGCATCACAAGGAAACTGTCAATGTGATAAATGCCAATCATACCACATTCCGTGTTCTTATGCAATAAAGAGATTTTACCAAATTGGGTATCAATCATTGGAGCATATGGCACCAGAATTCAGCGTGCGTAGCTACAAAAAAGCCTACTCTGGACAATTCAATCCACTCGACGGTGAAAAGTATTGGCTTGATAGTCCTTTTCTTATGATAGAAAATAAAAAATATTTACAAAAAGTGGGGGTAAATAAAATCACCCGTATACATAATGAAATGGATGTTCCCGCAAGTACACTCACTCGCAAGTGCTCATCGTGTAAACAAATAGGCCATGATAGGTGCAATTGTCCTTCACGAGCTCAAAACGCCTCATATGGTGGTAGTAGCTAAAGAAAGATGTTTAAATGTGTTAATTTATTCTTGTATCAATTTCTATGCAACTTTTTATTCGTATTTTTGATCATCCTCGAGTAATGTTTATAATTTCAATTTTTTTCATTCACTTTTTTTAAAAATAAAATACATACACAAAATAATAACTATATATAATTAAAATAATAATACTATACACCCTCAAAAAAAGATACATACACAAAAATAAATAACTATATATAATTAAAATAATAATACTATACACCCTAAAAAAGATACATACACAAAAATAATAATATTATGTTCCACAATCCTTTCTTGAAATCCGTAGAACATCTCGCGGTCTAAGTCCTATATATCCATCCTCATCTTCATTGTCCCTCTTCCTATTTTTGGCCAGAAGATCCTTTATGTTCACATTCTTTACAATTCTTTTAACAACTTTTTTTCTTCCGGGTGTTTGAGGCCTATCATCCACTGACATAATGAAAGTAGCATCTGGAGACGAGAGTGGTGACAAAGTGGCCTGCAAATAGAAAGTTAGATAGTAGAAATTGAAAATTAATTGACAAAAATAAAGAGATCCATCTTTAAAGAGATCTAGCAATACAACAATAAATCCAAGCACACCAACACTATATATTCGTATGCTCCATTCTTTATTTTGGATCATAGAATTAGAACCAAGACTTCATTGTTAAGACAAAAAGCCAAACCAACATAAGTTCCATTTCCACAGAATACGAGATCAACGTCTTTACATTTAGCATAACTTGTTTCCACCAAGGCATGCAGTTTGGAGTGATTGGTTAAAATTTTGAACAGATACAGACATCATGACAACCAAAAGAACTGAGAAATGCAAAATTAAACCCAACTAATATAATTATTATCTCTAACTTCTCCAAGCATTGTTATTGCATAAGAAATCAAACCAACACTATATATTCGTATGCTCCATTCTTTATTTTGGATCATAAAATAAGAAATCAAACCAACACTATATAATCGTAATCAATCAAGGAGATGTAAAGCTGTAGAGATACATTTATCCTAAAGCTGACAATGTCAAAGTATGTCTTTACTACTATATTTCTTATATAAAATCAAAGCATTAATAACTAATGTAAATATTTTAGTCTGGGTCCTCTGGCACGTACATGTTCAAACAAAGGATCTCCCTCAAAAAATGGCTCTGTAAATTGTATTTCGACCTCAAGCAATGTATTCCTAACAATCTGAGATACCTCTTCACCATGTGAAGCTGAGGCTGTGTCTCTCTGCCACTATAATGCAAGACTGTGCAACTTAAATAGTCCTCTAGACATTGCAATGCTAGTACCAGCTGAATGAACAAAGTATGACGGTACATCAACCACAAATGCAGGCAACCTTCCATACCGCATGTACCACAATTTTTACCCTACCCCGCTAGTATCATCATCTACCTCAACCGCAAAACTCTGAAGTCGATTACCTCAATCACGAAAATATTTATCCAACATTTCAAGAACATCCGGTCCAAGCCTCATACGCTGATCATATACGTGGTGGTTGATCCCCAACTAGGAATCACAGGTACATGTTAAGGACGACCAAATTGACACATCACTCTATCAGGTGCGTGCACCTCAACTCTCTCTAAGAAAATCATAGGCACGCATGCCATCCATAAAGGCTCATCGACCGTACAACAACGAGGCAGTGTATGTAAAATCTCATTATATGGTGTCCATCGAAACTATTTTAAAAATATAACAATTAGATAAAATCAACATTAACCGTTTAGTATATAAATAAAATTATTATTGATTTAATTTTATATGTAATTTATATATATATTTTTAAAAAAACTAGTAAAGAGTTGCAAAAATTATTTTATGTACCTGATCCTTCGTCATGCGGTCTAGCTGCTCTCTAATCGGGATAAGAACATGATGTGACTCAGTATCCCTATCAATTCCACGAGTCTATAGCCATTGCCTAGCATATGAAAGTAGTACGTCACCATCATGCGGCGAAGGAGCTGATGGTTGTATAGGCAAGATCCTCTCCTAACACCAAACCTTAATGTGACAAACAAAATAATTAAACTATCATCATTAACAAAAAAAAATTATCAATTACATATATCTATTTTAAATAATTTATAGAAATTATTTGTATGTAATTTAAATATTTAAAAAAATTGAATATAGAAAAAATATTCTTGTATAGTGTAATGTTAAAAGATTCTTTGTATTTGAATGTATTTTAAAACTTTAGTAAAGTTACCTGAAGGAGAGGAGTAAATCCGCAAATGTCAACCACATTACCGATAGATGCCCGACAAAGTGCACGGTACAAGTAGGTCAACACTGCACTGCCCCAACTGTACTTACCTACGTCGTGGATGGGATCTAGGAACGCCAAGTATTGTAAGCTAATAAGGTTCCCCGACGTGTTCGGAAATAAGATGCCCCCCAATATAACAAGCATGTAAAGTCTAGAAATTTTCTCAATCCCACTGGAGTAGCATCTCCTATCAGATCTACTTGTAACTGATCTCGCAAGTAGCTAGTAATTAATGCTATGTATCCTCACCCGGCTCGCACCATCCATATCAGTAGGTGTTATGGCGCAACCTGTGAGTGTCTCTAATAAAGTACGCCATGGATGAATCCTCCGTGCAGCATCCTGCATGTACACAACATCACAGTCGATGCTTAAACCAAACAAGACCTATACATCCTAAAATGTAATCGTGACCTCACCAAAAGGTAAGTGGAAGCAATGAGTCTATCGCATCCAACGCTCAACCATAGCTGTAACAAGGGCACGGTCATACTGCATCCTGCCCACACAAACTACATCATACAGTCCTGACCTACGTAAGATCTCTTCAACACGTCCATGAGGTCGATGCAAACGAAATAAATTCCAGGCATCATTTATGCGCAGTGTCCTCATAAGGCTACTAAATGATATGTCACCTTTCCATAGTAATTTTGATTTATGCTCATGCTGATAGAGAAGAAGTGTACGATCAATCGGTCCAGGATTCACAACACGCTCCGTTATATTTTGTAAGAAAAATTCTATTAATTCGTTTAATATAATTATATCTTGACAAATTAAACCGTGAACTATCTGCAAACAAATAATTGTACGACAACTAAAGAATCTCTAACTTCAGCAAGTCAATTCAATGTGTTATTTGTCGAGTCAACCACAAAAAAATAAAATAGAAAAAAAAAAACAAAAGGAACATATACCTAAAGAGAAACAGATGGAACCATCTATTGGAACAATTGAGGGATGACTATATGTTTGATGAATTTTGTGTTTAGTTTTGCGGACAAATTTAACCAACTGAATTAACAAGAATATAACCATTTGTGCAATCTCAATTTATTGTCAATTTTTACAAGGATTGGACACAGTTTATGTGCATAAAAATAATACTCTACTATTATTTATTTTTTATACTTTGATGGGATCTAAATGATAGTTTGGGCACATTGCACATGGTAAAGTTAATACAGGCCAGGAAGAACAAATGAATATGAGTGTCCATCTAGAATAAAAAAAACATGAAACGAAAAGGTGTAATTCAGTAGTAGCCAAATACTATTTTGCAATATCAATCTAACAGTGTAATTCCTTTTGTTTATTTCGAATTAAAGATTTTTTTTCTAACTCAATATTTAGTAATTGAATGCACATTGTATAAGACTTGCTGAAATTTTGAACAGATTACAACATCATTTTAAAGTAATGAAACTATGAGATGGAAAAAAAATACCTAATTTATATAATTTGTAGGGTCGGATTGTTATGTTTTCGGGTTGTGCTACTCCAATCTTTCAAAATTTTGATTTTTTAGTGTAGGGCCGCTTCAGTTGTCGGATTGGGACCATCAACTGTTAATCTTCAAATTGAAAAAAGTTTGGAAGCCATGAAAGTGAAAGGGGAGAAGAAGAAAGTGAAAAGGTAAAGTAACTTTTTATAAAGTGTAAGATTTTCTTCCACTTTATAAGTGTAAGAAAAAGTTCCATTTTACAAAGTGTAGAAAAACTTACACTTTATAAAGTGTAAGAAATAATTCCATTTTACAAGGTGTAAGAAATAATTCCGTTATATATTAAAATATACACGTTATGAAACTAACGGAAAAAGTTTAGAATATTAGATAAAGTCGATTTTTTTCTTCCACTAAGCCTATTTTAGTTACTTACTAAAGTAGTGGCTTATTTTGGTCACTTTTATGTTTTTGTGGCTTATTTAATTAAGTTTCGAACTCAGTGTTGAATCTTATTTTTTAGGCTTAAGTCATTGACGTCCCCTTAAAGTTGTCCGCATATTTCACTTAGACACCTCAACACATCCATTTTCCTATTAGACACTTCAATCCTAAAAAATAAATATCTATCAATCATTTTTCTGACACCTAGTTAAAAAATGAAGTGTGTGTAATGCACATACGACTGATATGGCAAAATAACAAATTAAACGAAGACATGTGGCATTTTAATTTAATTATTTTAAATAAATGAAATTTAAATATAAAAAAATCTAAATCTAAAAAGAAAAAGAGTTTCAACTAAAAAAAGAAAAGAAAAATCTACTT
>JAJOOR010037474.1:0-10114 GCA_036250505.1 Solanum acaule | reverse complement strand
CTCCCTTAGTCCCGATTTCCCCCTTTGATTATGCTTATTGCTTATGGTCATTTTAATTGCTTCCGCGACCAAGGATGTGTAATGATACGCTATGAGGCTTGTTTGGGGTTCCTTCGGGTTCCCCATTCGCCGGTCACGTCTAGGCCCTAGGCTTGGGTCGTGACAACAACGCAGCCAAAACCAATTCAACTACAGCCAACAAATTTGAGAATGACAAACCTTCAATCAAAGAATTCTAAGTAACGTTATCCCTGGCAGCGGCGCCATTTTGATAAGCGCTATCAAAGATACTTCATCCAATAATAAGCATCAGCGATCGTTTAATAGTAATATAACCCAACCAAGGGTTGGGGTCCAGTCCCAAGGGAGTAGTTTTTCCTTCAAATTCGAAAATGAAACTTTGACACAATCTCTTCAATGTTATACTATTATGCCTTCAAGGTTATGGTTATATTTAGCAAATTTTGATCCAACTTCACGAATAAACACGAATTGAACAAATACTAGAGTAGAACATGGGGAATTGACCAGCCAATTGTCGAATTTTACTTTAGAGGGTGAATGTTGATACTAGGTCGGGCCATATATAAGATAACTTTCTCTCGAACAATTACCTTTTCTATGACGAATTCTCTCGAACTTCATCACTGATCGAAAGATCCCCAGCCCTTTGTCCTTATCAAATCCACTCTCTCGAGCTGGATACAAAGGATAGATCTCGAATTTCACTCTCTCGAGCTAAAATCCGAGTAACCCACTATTAAGGATGCTAAGATTGCTACTTTGGTTTTGTGCTTCTCTCTCGAGCAAGCTCACAACGCGGAATCGATTACACTAAATATGAAAAACAACTTCAAAACGCACTAACAATTCAGACTCACTTCATATTAACCTCCCTATTTGCATTTCAACAATACCCACTTAGCAAAACTTCAACAATTGGTTTCATAGTCAAAACCCCAAGAGAAGGGTTTTAGCCACTCATATCAAAAGTAGAAAAAGTAACAACCATTCTTCTTCCCATAAGTGAATACAGAAAATGAGAATTTTTATGAAGAAATTAGCTAAAAATCTTCTTGATTACAAAATCTTGAAGAATATTAAGATAAAATCCCTCTCCACAGCCTTTGGTGGTATCCTATCTCTAATTGGTTTGTTCCCTCGTGAATGAATATCCCCTCTCCTTTCCAAAAAATCAATTTAAATAAGTCTAATGTCTGACTGTTACAGACCATTTGGTGAGGTTAGTCGGATATCGCCGATGGGTCTTTCACTTTCTCTTGGTTCGGCTACGGTAACTTTAGGTGATCCAGATTGGGATCGCCGAACACTTCCGTGAATCACCTTTTGTCTATTATTTTGCTCCTCAGCGTGTGTTCAGATCTTCTTCAGCAATCTTTGGCGACCTAATTGTCGTTCGCCGATTCGATTGGCGACACGCGAACTGGATCTGTTGCTCGCCAAAATTAACCTGAGTTTCGCTCCGACATTCTGTAACTTTAGGCAGTATCATGGTTGTTCGGCGAACCGCTGAATGCTCTTTTCTATCACCAACGTGATCATCTCTTTCAGGGCTTGGCACAATAGAACATTTAGGCAAGACCATGGCCATTCGGCGACTCGCCCAATGGTTTGGGCGATCTTCAGGCCTTTTCTTCTTCGTTCTTTCAGCTACCTTGTTCCTTTTTTCTTCATAGTGTCCATGCTTTGTACCAAAGTTCAAATGTCTAAAATTCAAGTATTTACAGTAGTCATTGAGACAAAATGCACAATTAAGGACACTGATTCTATTAAAATCAAGCCCTAAATGAGTCCAAATTGTGGACTCATCACAAATCATTCACCAAAAACGTAGAAAAATTAAATTGCAAAAGGAGAAAGAGTCAACCAAGCCCTATTCCAAGAACAGAGCAAGGTTTCGTCCATTCCAGCCTCAAAATCAGAAGATTTCTCCATGGAATTCGTCACCAGGTACTTGGGATTTCACTAATGGGTTCCTTTCACCCATTAGGTCCCTAGTTTTTAGTCGGATTCTTGATTCCCTTAATATTATCTAGACCTAGGGTTTCTTGAATGTTAGAAATGGTTGGGTTTTAGCTGTTAGAATGTTCCAAATCAATCTATTTTTCTTAGTTTTTAATTGACAAACCTTAACCCCCCCTACCCCCCATTTGGCACTTGTTGTCAACCCTTTGATTTACTTAAGTGATCTCGATAATTTCTATTCCTACAATCAATTAGAACATGTCTTTCACTTCGTAACTGAATTCTAACTTGTATCACTCTATGTGGGATCGACCCCAACTCTTTGTTGGTTTTATACTAGATTGTGATCGCCTACACCTAGCATTGGATGAGGTGTAGTTGAGTGTTATCACGGGGTTTTGAACAAGAATGACATGTTTACTAAATCCACTCTTGTTGAATGCCACTTGAGGGTGCAGACCAGGTCCATGATTCCCTTCCACGTGTTGTTGGACCAGTTACTAGCCTTCTTAATGAACTTCATGCTGCTAGGACTTGGAATGATGAACTTCGAGGTGAAATTGAGACTCTTAGAACTAGGCTGACTAGGTCTCAGAGGGAAGTGACAAGGTTGAAGGACCAGTTGTTGCAGCAACAACTTGATAGCGATGCTCGTGTGGATCACTTATTACAGTTCTTGTCCATCTCTCACATCCCACAAAACCAGCCTTCTCCAGTTCCTAAATATCTCCTTTTGGCTTCTTTTCAAACAATTTCATATGATGTGTTGTTTTGCTTTTTGTTGGGTATTTTGTGGTAGCTCCTCGAGCTTAACATCTAGTGCATCCTATTCTTGTACTAATGTACTCTTTAACTCTTCTTTTTGATATGTCAAAAGGGGGAAGTCTTTTGTGTGACATTGGTTGATTTAAACACGTACACAAGGGTGTATATTTGTCGGCATCAAAAAGGGGGAAATTGATGGAGCATAAATGACTCAAATTGCTTTTGATAATGACAACGTGAACCAGGTTCACATAATATACATTGGACTACATCAGAAAGGCGAGAAGAGCTCGGGCCTGCAATACAAAAAGAGAAAACGTGTTTTCAAAAAAAGCACTCTGAGTCAAAGAAGGAAAGCAGTAATAATAAAAGAGTCTTGGGCAAATAAAGGAAGAAGCAAACAAGTTCAATAAGGAAAAGGATTAGTTGTATAGAAAAACAAATTTCTTTCCTTATAGAAGTTGAAGAATGAAAATTAGAACTCTATAAAAGGATCAAGCGGAAAAAAGAAGTCTTTGTCTTTGAAATTCGAAAAGTAATGAAAAGAGAGAGAAAAGGCAATACAAGCAAAGGCCAGAGTTCAAGAAGATCAAAGAGAAGAAAGAAAGAAGTACTAGAGTTAGGATTTCTTTCGAAGGGTTAGAACTACATTGATTCATCTTCGAATCAATGTTGTAGAGAGAGTTAAAAGAGAGTTTGAGAGAATTGTAACAAGAAGTGGGTTTGACATCGTGGGGGTAGAGTTAAGAGAGAGAGAGAGGTTGAGAGAATTGTAAACAAGAAGCTAGTTTGACTTCTTGTAGAGTAGAGTGTTCCGATTATGGTTAATCAAAAGAGTAGAAGTTGTAGAATTGAATTCATTAATTGACTAAGTTGTAATCTTGAATTAATATTAAACTTTAGTATGGTTTTTCCTTTCCTTGAGGTAGGAAAGTTTCCACGATAAATTTGTGTTGTCGTCTCAAAAGTAGTTATTTCTGTAAAATACGCAAGAACCTGGCTCTTGCTCTTAGGGTAAGGTTTCTTCACTTAGGCAACAATTAAGTTAATATAACTTAACTCTAGATGGTGTAGAATATCATGTTGCTTATCAGGTTCGGTGATTTTTATAAGAACATATACCTGAGTGTTTCGAATTAAAGGTCAAGTTGACTCGGATAAATCAAAATTCAAAACCGTGTTCCTTAAATTTTGATGAAAAAAACAAAGTTAAGAAACTGAAAAGGATGCTCTCCTATTTAAGCTCTGGATACTAAAGATGGATCATGCAATATTTTAAATGAATTGATGATATTACACAAATTAAGGATAGAACTATGTCTGGGTTCTCGATGGTTACAATTTTCAGAAAAGGGAAGCAATATAATCTACACATAAGGCAAAAAAATTAAGCTAATATTTAATAGATAAGAGCATTTTCATATCCATTGGTTGGCAACAATGTCAGCGAGATCAACCACTCTCTGTGAGTAACCCCATTCATTGTCATACTAGACAATAATCTTAACCATGTCATCTCCCATGACCATGGTAAGTGAAGCATCCACAGTCGATGAAACATCAGAGCACCTAAAGTCGACTGAAACAAGTGGCTCATCGCAGACAGAGAGAATGCCAGCAAGCTCCTTGTCAGCAGACTCCCTGAATGCAGCATTCACTTCCTCTGCAAATGTCTTCTTTGATACTTGAACGACAAGGTCCACGACCAATACATTGGGAGTGGGGACACGCAGGGCAATGCCATTGAGTTTACCCTTGAGGCTGGGAAGGACAAGGGCCACAACCTTAGCTGCACCAATTGAGGTTGGCACAATGTTGAGACTTGAGAGTTGCAGCTCTTGCACGTCTAAGGTCCCTGTGGCATGCATCAAGCAGCCTTTGGTCACCAGTGTAGGAGTGTGTAGTTTTCATGGTTCCTTTGATTATGCCTATACAAACAAAATTGATTAGTTTTCTGAATTCAACCTTTGCTATAGTAAGTCTCTCTCTCTCTCTCTCTTTGCTATATGTTACCAAATTTTTGGTCAAGGACTTTGACAAAAGGAGCAAGACAGTTGGTGGTGCAAGAAGCATTATTGATGATGGGCTCATCAGGGCTGTAAAGGTCTGCATTGACACCGACTACATAGGTAGGAATATCACCCTTTCCGGGGGCAGTGATGAGGACTTTCTTAGCTCCAGCTTGGATATGCTTGCCAGCACCCTCTCTATCGACAAAAACTCCGGTACCTTCAATGACCAGGTCAACACCAAGATCCCTGGGGAGATAATTATATATAAGAATAATTATGTTGGTGAAGGAAAGGACTTACTTCCAGGGGAGATTGATGGGGTTACGGTCGGAAATGACTTTGATGAGCTTTCCATCAACAGAGATGCCATCAATACCAACAGGCTTAACATCAGCATCAAAGATGCCGAGGGTAGAGTCGTACTTGAGGAGGTGAGAGGCTTGCTTGACACCGCCAGAGTCATTGATGGCAATGACATCAAGGGGAGAGTCCTTCCTGCCATGCCAGCACCTCAAGAAATTCCTTCCAATTCTTCCAAATCCATTGATGGCTACCTTCAATTTTGCCTGCACTACTCTACTATTATTCTTCTTTCCTCCACCAACCTACGAAACATTTTGGTATATGTTTAGTTTAAAAGCACATGGATATATTGAAATGAATGGAATTATAATTAAAACTTACAACAGAGGTTTGGAAAGCAACAAGAGATAGCAAGTCATACGTTAGTTTTCCTTCCGACTCCGAATGGAACGGCAGATGAGGTTCGAAGGCCAATGAACTCTGAGAATGATCCTTTATTGTTGCTGACGTGGACAGAAGAATTGGCTACTGATAGAGCAGCCGAAGCCATTGATTTTTGTGTGTTTGTGTGTGTGTATTCACAACCCCTCTCACTATATTTAGCGAAGATAGGATGGAGTGGATGAGATTATGAATCATACATAGCCTCTCACTCATTCTATGGCTCTCCTTTACTTTCCTACTTATTATTTCCATTAAAATAGACACATACATATTTGTTCTGCTATAGGTGTAAATCAACTTTTTATAATCTTCTATACTACCTTAAAAGCATGAATTCTCAAACTTAAATGCTGAATTGCTATAATACCCCCAATTAAAAATACTCAATTTGTTTTATTTGTTGATTTAATTAATTGTATTATATTAAGAGTAGATACCTTTTCACATTAAAGGGTTGTAACTTTTCCGAAGGTTTGGAAATTTTTTTGACGGGTTGTGACATTTCCGATGAGTTGTGAATTTTCCAAAGGATTGTCATTTCTTCAAAGGGTTGTGACTTTTTCAAAGGGGTGTCATTTCCGATCAGTTGTGACTTTTTGGTGAGCAATGACTTTTTTCAAGGGTTGTAACTTTTCTGATGAGGCACAATTAGCACCTATTCATACTACTTTTTGTTAGCTATAAATAGAGGGGTTTCCTCTCACTTTTAAACTATGATCTATGTAAGTTTTCTACTCTTCTTCTTCTTAAAAAGTCTCAAGTATTATTTTGCAACAATTGATTAAGTTCAAAAATCAACGAAATTCGAGGTACCGCATAAGAAAGAATTGGTTAACAAATTGTAGCAAATCATGCATCAATTGTTTCTTCTTTGTTTTTTCATAAATAATAAACAAATACGAAAAAATGACACATGATTGAGGTAAAATATTTTTTCTTTGTTTTTTCATTCTTTATTTGTTTACCCTCAAATGAAGGAGTTTGTTCCTAATCTATCTAAAACAGCGTGCATAAACGTAATCCATTGAATTATTAATTTTGATGTTAAGCCCACTAATTCAAAAATATATATTCATTTTTACTTATAATATGATAACATAGTCATGATAATAATTATTTGTCATAGATATGTAAGTAAAAATGAATGGAGAAAGTAAAGTATTGGTAATCTCTAGAATACTACAGTGAATATAACATGAACATATATTTTCCTCTGCCTTCTTCATTGGCTGTGAATTGTCCATATATTTTTTCATTTTTATATTCATACTGAGTTTAAATAATTTTAAAGTATGAATTTAATGTTATTTCATGTTTATTTTAATCTTAGAAAATGTTATGTCACAAGATACACTTCGTGCTAGCTATATAAATAGATTTAAAAACTTGTGATTAATCATAAAATGATCTTAAATCAAATTAAAGATTCTATAAATAATACTTTAAATTTATTCAGCTATTATTTTCTTATTGAAAAAGTATAACATTTTATATCATGATACAACTTCTATAAGATACTAGATACTTTCATTAGACAACAACTATATGATATGTATGCAGTAGAAAAAAAAGGAGAAGACTACAATTCCACAAAGATAAAGTAGAAACTTAAAAAAATGAAGTATTTTTCACCATAGGTGATGTTGCTCATGTATTAACATTAAATTATGATAGTGAAATATATAGATCTAAAACAAAGAATTGGTCAAATAAAATATTTGACATACACTCAAACCTCTATGTAACCATAATTCATTATACCAAAAATTATGTGTAACAACCTAATTTTCTTTAGAACAAATCTTTTATGTTATATGTTTTTGTCTCTATGACATTCTATTTATAGTAGTGTTGACATTCATTATACAAGTACACTGTTTTGTAAAATTTCAAATTGAGTAATAATATTTTGCAATGATATATTACGTGTAAAGATAAAATATTGAAATATTTATGGTAATCATTATTAGTGTCATGCACATACCAATTTTCAAGTACGAATATTTAAGAGAAAAATTGTACTTAATGGTGTCCATCATTTATGGTCATAACCTCAAGAGGAAAGGCTAGCTATTGGTGACCTTTTTTATATTGATATTTCCTTTTCTATTTTGTTGGTTAATTTTGTTTACAAAATCGAATGAGGTAAAAGGCAATACTACGAAAGAAATGTCACTTTCTCCCCATATTTAAACTTTGAATATATTTTGTAATGCTCCTATGATATCTGAGCATTTTGATCTCAAAAAACAAGTAATTCTCTGACAATGTGTATTAATCATTTAAAAGCACATTTCATATGTTCTTTCAAGCTTTAATATAGTAATATTAATTCCATTTTACAACATTATACACTATATTATACGATACACACGTGCCGTGAAACTAGTATATTATTAAAAGTGGGAACATCCTAACCTCAAAGTTGGATTACCATTTTTCCCCTACATTAAATTAAAGTATTAAAAATATTTAATTAATTAATTATTAATAATAGATAAATGTCTTATACTCTTCACCATCATCAGAAAATGTTGCTTAGCAACAACCGGGCAAAGTTTCAATGCATCAAGCTCTAAAGTTGGATATTTTGTACCAACTCGACTAAATCAAAGATTGTCGTAAATTGTATCTTGAGTCTTAAAAATTGGGTCCCTTAGCCCCTAAATTGGTGCACAAGGAAAAGAATAATAAAAAAGGGGGGTATCTGGCTTATTAAGAAGCATATTAACAACACACTAGGCTAAAAATCAAAGTTTAAGGGGTGGATGGGTTGAAAATGCAAATCTAGGTTTAAATCATAAGTTTGTAGATCTAATGATAAAGGGTGTGAAGTAGCCAAAGAGAATACAATGTGATCTCCCTCCTAAAAGAATAAAAAAAATGTGTTTGTACATGTGAGAGGATGGAGCACTTGGTACGCAAAAGAGAAGAAACTAGGAGAGTAATGGTGAAATGAAGAAATTAGGGTGGTGAAAAGCTTAAGTAAGAGATGATTATGTCTAAAGAAATTAATTCTTTTGTTTTCAATCCTTCATTATCCATATCCACAAGTCCTAGTATCAATATAATCATGTTAAATATATCTTTTAAACTTTAACTTTATTTTCTTTATTACTATTCTCAAGTCAAACCTTGTTATAGTGTCAATGTTTTTTTTAAAATATTTGTGTCAATTATACTCCAGGGTTATTATATATACATACATATTGACATGACGATTAGATTGCATTTAGCTATTATAACAAAAAATACCACTATAATGAATGTTATTATTATAGAGAGGTGAAATATAAATGAAAAAAATAACAATTTTGGAGAGAATCAAGTCATATTATATAGTGAAATGTTGGTTTTGTTGAAAATAAAATTGTTATATTGAAATGTTATTATAACAAATGACTGTTATGGTGAGATCGATTGTACTATATATTCCCTTTGGTTCAACTTATATAACATTATGGGTGTGTTTGGTATGAAGGAAAATGTTTTCATAGAAAATGTTTTCTTGGAAAACAAATGGATTTCTAACGTATATTTTCATGTTTGGTTGGTGAGTAGAAAATATTTTTTACTATTTGGTTGGTGAATGAAAAATATTTTTCAGAAAATATCTTTTATTTTTGGCTTGAGACTAAAAAATACTCTTGGAAAATAATTTATGATCTGAAAATCAACCTCGATAATTGATCTAGGACTCGACCCCGACACCTTAACTAGGACAAGACCCTGATAACCATTACAAAACCCGACCCTGAGATTTGACCTAGGACCTGACCCAGGAGTTGGCGTGTAGGGGTGGAGTTGGCATCAAACATGAAATTTTTTTAAATTTGAAATATTTCCCAAAACTAGTTTTTCTTTAAAAAAAAATTGAAGGGAATGGCCTGGGTGGGGGGTAAGAGTAGGGGTAGGGGTGGGGTGGCATAAAAAATGAAATTTTTTAAAATTTGAAATATTTTCTAAATTTTTTTTTTAAAGTATTTGACGGGGGTGGCGAGGGAGGGGGTGACCTTGTGAAACAACCCCAAAAAAAAATGTCCGAAAATGTGCTTTGGAAACACCTATAATTGTAATTTCCATATATCTCAAAATTTGTGCATGATTTCGGAAATTCGACTTCATATTCTTATTCATGGGGTTAAATTGAGTGGGAAATGGGTCTAACCCGAATTTTAGAGCAACCGTATCAAAATTCGAAAATCGCAAAAAATGCGATTTGGAGGGTCAACTTTAAAGGAGCATATCTCTTAGCACACAAGGAACTGGGAGGGCCAAAACCTATTAAATTAAAGCTCTTTGAGTTAGCTTTCCAACGCACTTGGTTTCACCTCATTCCGAGTTTGGATGAGGGAGTTGTGACCATTTTCGTAAAACCTGTCTGTGCAGATTTGCAATTTCCAGTGAGCTTTCTTTTGAGGCTGTGTTGGGGCCCTTTTTTTTATAAAAAGGGGATATGTCCCATACTTAGTCTTTTTTTTTTTAACTTCAAAAACACTCTCTAAGCCTCTCCAAAATTCCACCAAGATCCTCAACCAAATTCAAACATCTCAAGCTCTAATTCCAGATTCAAGACTCAATCTCAAGCTTCAATTCTCCATTCC
>JAJOOR010037473.1:0-12611 GCA_036250505.1 Solanum acaule | reverse complement strand
TATTGTTATTTTCCTACTCTTGTTTAATTTCTACCCTTAGACCCATTACTTGTTGTTCCGGGTTACGGGTTGGCTTACCTGCTGGTGGGTTATAGTAGGTGCCATCATGACTTGAGAAATCGGGTCGTGACACAATAATAAATGAATATTAATCAATATAAAATAAAAACATCCAAGACGATACTTTATATGTAGAAAACATAAAATAGATAAAAGTAAATATTTTCACTAAGGATATTGATAGGTTATTCACTTAAATATGGAGGATTGATGAGCCTAATCTCATAAACTTTGAGATCACTCTTATATTCTTTTTGAAAAATATCTAATTTTCATAAGTACTACAAGAAGAAAAAGTTTCTCAATTTTTTTGGTGTCAGTGAATCTTATTGGGAGTCAATTATATTCGGATAATGGAAAGTCCGAAATTGAGGGTATACCTCATTCCTACAAAGTTAATTCATGCCCAAGACTCGAACGTGACACTTTTGGTTAAGGTTGAATGAATACTAATTTCTACTCCACAGCAATCCTTGTTGGTAGAACACAACAAATAAATTAAACATATGACCAAATATTCAAGAGAAAGTAAATTAAGTTATTATTAGTACCAACAAATAGTTGTGGTGCGATGTATATGGTCTATCCATCCTTTATCAGAGGTCTCGGGTTTGAGCCTTGTTTATGAAGAAAATTTTGTGTCCCTCAAGATCTGAATTAGTCAGGATACAATATTCTATATTCAAAACGAAGTGAAAATAGTATTAATTACAATTTTGTATTATCATCATATACAACAAGGAAAACTAGTAAAAGAATATAATCTAAATTACATACAATCATTTCCTTCAAAACAAATTATTATTATCAACAATAAATGAATATTAATCAATAGGAAATAAAAACATACCGGACGATACTTTATAGTTAGAAAACACAAAATAGATAAAAAGTATATGTTTTCACTAAAGATATTGATAGGTTATTCACTTAAATATGGAGGATTGATGAGCCTAATCTCATAAACTTTGAGATCACCCTCATATTCTTTTTTGAAAAATATCTAATTTTCATAAGTACAAGAAGAAAAAGTTTCTTAATTTACTTGGTGTCTGAGATTCTTATTGGGTCTCAATTAGATTCGGATAAAGGAAAGTCCGAAATTGAGGGTAAACCTCCTTCCTACAAAGTTAATTTATGCCCAAGACCTGAACCTGACAATTTTGGTTAAGGATGAATGAATACTTCTACTCCACGATAATCCTTGTCGATAGAGCACAACAAATGAATCAAACATATAACCAAATATTCAAGAGAAAGTAAATTAAGTTATTATTAGTACCAACAAATAGTTGTGGTGAGATGTATATGGTCTATCCATCCTTATCCAGGAATCTCGTGTTGAACCTTGTCTTTGAAGAAAATTTTGTTAGAGCGTATTCCTCAAAATCTGAATTAGTCAGGATATAATATGCTATATTGAAACCCAAGTGAAAATAATATTAATTACAATTTAATATTATTATCATATACCACAAGGAAGCCTAGTAAAAAAATATAATCTAAATTACATACAATTGTTTTCTTCAAAAAAATATTATCAACATAAAATGAATATAAATTAATTGGACAGAAAAAAAAACATACAAGACGATACTTTATATGTAGAAAACACAAAATAGATAAAAAGTAAATGTTTTCACTAAGGAGATTGATAGGTTATTCACTAAAAGATGAAGGATTGATGAGCCTAATCACATAAACTTTGAGATCACCCTCATGTTCTTTATGAAAATATCTAATTTTCATAAGTACAAGAAAAAAACGTTTTTTAATTTACTTGGTGTCTAAGATTCTTATTGGGACTCAATTTGAATCGGATAATGGAAATTCCGACATAGAGGGTAAACCTCTTTCCTACAAAGTTAATTCATGCCCAAGATTCGAACCTGACACTTTTGATTAAGTATGAATGAATACTAACTTCTACTCCACGACAATCCTTGTTGGTAGAACAAAAAAATGAATCAAACATCTAACCAAATATACAAGAGAAAGTAGATGAAGTTATTATTAGTACCAAAAATTGTTGTGGTGAGATGTATACGGTATATTCATCCTTAACCAGAGGTCTCGGGTTTGAGTCTTGTCTATGAAGAAAATTTTGTTAGAGTGGTTCCCTCCAAATTTGAATTAGTCAGGATACAATATGCGATATTGAAAACCAAGTGAAAATAATATTAATTACAATTTAACATCATATACCACAAGGAAAACTAGTAAAAAAATATAATCTAAATTACATACAATCGTTTCCTTAAAAAAAATTATTATTATCAACAATAAATGAATATTAATCAATAGGAAATAAAACATATAGGATGATACTTTTTATGTAGAAAACTCAAAATAGATAAAAAGTAAATGTTTTCACTAAGGAGATTGATAGGTTATTTACTAAAATATGTAGGATTGATGAGTTTAATCTCGTAAACTTTGACATCACCCTCATATTTTTTTTGAAAAATATCTAATTTTCATAAGTACAAGAAGAAAAAGTTTCTTAATTTACTTGGTGTCTAAGATTCTTATTGGGAATCAATTAGATTCGGATAATGGAAAGTTTGAAATTGAGGGTAAACCTCTTTCCTACAAAGTTAATTCCTGAAAAAGACTCGAACGTGACACTTTTGGTTAAGAATGAATGAATACTAACTTCTACTCCACGCCAATCCTTGTTGGTAGAACACAACAAATAAATCAAAGATATAGCCAAAAATTCAAGAGAAAGTAAATTAAGTTATTATTTGTACCAACAAATAGTTGTGGTGAGATGTATATTGTCTATCCATCCTTAACCAAAGGTCTCGGATTTGAGCCTTGTCTATGAAGAAATTTTTTCTAGAGAGTGTCCCTCAAAATCTTGAATTAGTCTGGATACAATATGCTATATTGAAAACGAAGTAAAAATAATATTAATTACAATTTAGTATTATCATCATATACCACAAGGAAAACTAGTAAAGGAATATAATCTAAATTACATACAATCGTTTCCTTCAAAAAAAGATTATTATTATCAACAATAAATGAATATTAATTAATAGGAAAAAAAACATACATGACGATACTTTATATGTAGAAAACACAACATAGATAAAAAGTAAATGTTTTCACTAAGGTGATTAATAGGTTATTCACTAAAATATGGAGGATTGATGAGCCTAATCTCATAAACTTTGAGATCACCCTTATATTATTTTTGAAAAATATCTAATTTTCATACGTACGAGAAGAAAAAGTTTCTCAATTTACTTGGTGTCTGAGATTCTTATTGGGACTCAATTAGATTCGGATAATGGAAAGTCCAAAATTGAGGGTAAACCTCTTTCCTACAAAGTTAATTCATGCCCAAGACTCGAACCTAACACATTTAGTTAAGGATGAATGAATAGTAACTTCTACTCCACGACATTCCTTGTTGGTAGAACACAACAAATAAATCAAACATATAATCAAATATTCAAGAGAAAGTAAATTAAGTTATTATTAGGACCAACTAATACTTGTGGTGAGATTTATATGGTCTATCCATCCTTAACTAGAGGTGTCGGGTTTGAACCTTGTCTATGAAGAATTTTTTTTTAGAGAGTGTCCCTCAAAATCTTAATTAGTCAGGATACAATAAGCTACATTGAAAATGATGTGAAAATAATCTTAATTACAATTTAGTATTATCATCATATACCACAAGGAAAACTAATAAAGGAATATAATCTAAATTACATACAATCGTTTCCTTCAAAAAAATTATTATTAACAACAATAAATGAATATTAATTAATAGGAAAAAAAACATACAGGACGATACTTTATAGTTAGAAAGCACAAAATAGATAAAAAGTAAATGTTTTCACTAAGGAGATTGATAGGTTATTCGCTAAAATATGGAGGATTGATGAGCCTAATCTCATAAACTTTGAGATCAGCCTTACATTCTTTTTGAAAAATATCTAATTCTCATAAGTATGGGAAAAAAAGTTTCTCAATTTACTTGGTGTCTGATATTCTTATTGGGACTCAATTAGATTCGGATAATGGAAAGTCTGAAATTGAGGGTAAACCTTTTCCTACAAAGTTAATTCACGCCCAAGACTCGAGCCTAACACTTTTAGTTAAGGATGAATTAATAGTAACTTCTACTCCACGACAATCCTTGTTGATAGAACACAACAAATAAATCAAACATATAACCAAATATTCAAGAGAAAGTAAATTATTAGTACCAACAAATAGTTGTGGTGAGATGTATATGGTCTATCCATCCTTAACCAGATGTTTCAGGTTTGAGCCTTGTCTATGAAGAAAATTTTGTTAGAGAGTATCCCTCAAAATCTGTATTAGTCAGAGGATACAATATGCTATATTGAAAACCAAGTGAAAATAATATTAATTGCAATTTAATATTATCATCATATACCACCAGTAAAACTAGTAAAAAAAATTATAATCTAAATTGCATACAATTGTTTCCTTCAAAAAAAATTATTATTATCAACAATAAATGAATATTAATTAATTGGACAAAAAAAAAACATATCGGATGATACTTTATATGTAGAAAACACAAAATAGATAAAAAGTAAATGTTTTCACTAAGGAGATTGAGAGGTTATTCACTAAAATATGGAGGATTGATGAGCCTAGTCTCATAAACTTTGAGATCACCCTCATATTCTTTTTAAAAAATATCTAATTTTCATAAGTACAAGAAGAAAAAGTTTCTTAATTTATTTGGTGTCTAACATTCTTATTGGGACTCTTAGATTCAATAATGGAAAGTCTGAAATTGAGGGTAAACCTCTCTCCTACAAATGTCACGACCCAGACCGTCGTGATTGACACCCACACTAGCCCTCCGATGGGAGAACCATTAATACTAATCACCTAACCCAAGAACTAAACATTTAAAGTTACAGAAGCATGTTTAAATGCAGAAATCAAATAGAGTTCCCTTAAACTCCAAAGCTTCAAATAAATTTAACTAAACTAATGCGGAAGAACAACCCCTAGAACCTGAAAGTCAATGTACCAAAACTCTAAGTTCAACAAGTCTAAGCAAAGGGGGCGCAACCCCGAAACTACACAAACGAATATCTAACTAGAATGTCTGAGTCCGAAAAGAGTGGACTAAAACATAGAGAACTCATGGCAGTCTGGAAGAGTTGGCTCACCCTTGAATTCGATCTCGATCAGTTATCTCCTAAATGAGGTCTGTCAGTAGCCGCCTGAAGATGCCATGTACTCAACAAAGAAAGAGCAATTGCAGTATCAGTACACAACCACAGTGTACTGGTAGGATCACGCGGCTATTCCAGTAAGCGAATATACATAGGCAGCCACAACATGGTAAACATAACATACACAGAATATAAACACATATATCGATTATCAATCATGAACAACTTACAATTCCACATTCTCTTTAACAAGTAATTATGACAATTCAATGGTCCTCTCATGGAACCCATACCCAAACTATTAGTGTATCGGAACGCGGTACCCGATCTCAATTTGTGTCAGAACGTGACACCCGCTCCAATATATATGTCGATACGTGACATCTGATCCCAATTAGTGTGGTGGAACATAACATCCGATCCATTCAACAAGCCACAATCACAATCACAATGTACATTCTCAAAATCATACAATCAACTGTTGATTCATGGCATACAATCATTCATTCATACTTATTTGCATTAGGTGTGATCAATAGTGCAATATTCGCATATGTACATGCATTACAATAAAGCAATTGCTAACATACATCACATAAACAAGAAATCAAACCATCACCTACCTCAAAACCAAGCTTGAATCCTCCTAAGAAACTTGATTCTTCCCTTTTCGGAATCTTTCCGCTTGTTCTAGGTCTACAAACAACAATTTAATGCAAGGATCAATAAGCGAGGCCTAATTACCCGAATTACAATAGAAATTATCAACCCTAGGCCAAATCCAAGATCCTAATACCCAACTTAGGGCTTTTTCCACCACTAGTTTCAGGTTAAAACCCTCCCCCTTAGTAATTAACCAAAAATCTAAGTTCTACGGATCGAAAAATGGATTAGGAGAGTAAAAACCTTACCTTTAGTGCTCGAAGAGGTGGAAAATTGTCAAGAACTTGCCATGGTTCATGTCCTAGCTCTCAAGAATGAAAAGTGTAAAATAATAACATTTTTGGGGTTTATTTTCGACTTAAGTTGCGACTGGCCCACTATGGCAGCCCCCATCCTGCCACAGCGGCCCCTCCCTAGCGGGATAATTCCCACCCTGACGGCTTGCATGGAAACAAAGAGTGGAAAGTTGAGTTTCAAACCCTCATTTTACAACACACCTTCATCCCAAGACACTCAGAAACTACCCGCTCATGCTAAGATTAGTTTCGGGAGTTCTACTTGCCTGAATTTGATTCCGTAAAATCGTACGGGTTCCTTAACGTCTTAGCTATCTACTCATGTGATCAAATTCATAAATAGATCTGTCGTTCATTACGAGATTTCCCTAGACCTCACTGACTCCGATTTCGTCCAAATCTTAACTAGGCTAGAAATTCTCAAGTTACTACCAAAAAGTTTTCCAGCCCAAATTTTTTCCCTGTTGGCTTTTCTATAATGACGGCAGCAGGTCGTTACAATAGATACCAATTTATCCATCACTTGTCCCCAAGTGACAAATTAGGAAAACAGGCTATTGCAAGAGTGGAGTAGTACCTGAATCGACGAACAACTGGGGATACTTGTCTCACATGTCCTTCTCAGTTTCCCAAGTAGCTTCCACTAAACGATGCTTCCATCGAACTTTCACAAACTTAATCTCTTTGGTCCTCAGCTTTCAGACATCACGATCAAGAATTGCAATCGATTCCTCCTCATACTGGAGGTCTTTGTCTAGTAACACTAAGTCCCATTTTATGATGTAATCCCCGTCACCATGATATCTCTTCAACATGGACACATGAAATACCAAATGAACTTCCAATAGATTAGGAGGTAAAGTCAATCTATACACCACTGGTCCTACACAGTCAAGATCTCAAATGGACCAATGTATAGCGGACTAAGTTGCCTTTCTTGCCGAATCTCATCACCACTTTCATGGGTGATACTTTAAGAAGAACTTTCTCATCCGTCTGAAATGTCATGTCTCTTACCTTATGGTCTGCATACTTTTTCTATCTACTCTGGGCTGTTAAAAGCTTAGCTTGAATACTCCTCACTTTTTCTTGAGCATCCTTCACTAAATCAATCCTCAAAGGTTTCACATCTCCAACCTCAAACCATCCTATGGGTGATCTACATCCCTTCCCATACAGTGCTTCAAATGGTGCCATATTAAGGACGGAGCGGTAACTGTTATTATAGGAGAACTCGCACAAAGGTAGGAACTTATCCCAATGCCCTCCAAAGTCAATCACACATGCCCTCAATATGTCTTCCAACACTTGAATAGTCGTCTCTGACAGCCCATCCTTCTATGGATGGAAGGTTGTACTAAAAGTGAGTTGTGTGCCCAATTCATCATGTAATTTCCTCCAAAACGTGGATGTGAACGGCGTACCACAGTCTGATATGATAGAATGGGGCACCCCATGCAGCCTCACTATCTCTTTCACATAAACCTTAGCCAATTGCTGAGCATTATAATCTATTCTAACTGGAATAAAATGGGCTGACTTAGTCAATCTGTCAACCACTACCCAAATAGAATCAAACTTTCCCAAAGTCTTGGAAGACCAACCACAAAATCCATAGCTATTCTTTCCCACTTCCATTTTGGAATTGGCATTTCTGAAGCAAACCTGCAGGCCTTTGATATTCATACTTTACTTGCTGACAGGTTTGACACTTAGCCACAAACTCAGCTATGTCTTTCTTCATGTCAGGCCACCAATAAAGTCTCTTCAAGTCTCGGTACATCTTAGTCACATCTGGATGAATGGAATACTGCGAACCATGAGCTTCTTTCAATAATTTCTGAATCAAGTCATCTACTCGAGGAACACAAATCATTCCTTTAATACTGAGCATACCCCCGTATCTAAAGTCGCATCTTGTGCCTTGCCAGACACTGTCCTCTTTCTGAGCTCATTCAAACCGTCATCCTCTAACTGTTTGGCCTTGATTTCCTCAATGAATGTGGCCCTAACCTCAATGCTGGCTAACACCCCACCTTCTTCTGAGATGCCCAACTGCATGAACTTAGATTCCAAGGTTTGGATTTCCTTAGCAAAAGGTCGCTTGGATACACTCAAGCAAACTAAACTACCCATACTCACCGTTTTCGGCTTAGCGCGTCTGCCACTACATTACCCTTACCCGGATGATACTGGATGGTCACATCATAATCCTTGAGTAACTACATCCACTTTCACTGTCTCAAATTCAGATCCTTTTTGAGTAAATACATGTTGTAGACTACGATGATCAGTAAACACCTCACACTTGACACCATAGAGGTAATGCCGCCAGATCTTAAGAGCAAACACTGCCTCTGCCATCTCTAATTCATGTGTTGGGTAATTCATCTCATGCACCTTCAACTGCCGCGATGCATAAGCTATAACTTTCTTATCCTGCATCAACACAGCACCCAAACCCGAATGGGAAGCATCACAATAAACAATAAAATATTTACCTTCCACCGGTAGTGCTAGAATATGTGTTGTGGTCAAAAGAGTCTTGAGCTTTTGAAAGCTCTCATCACATTTTTCGGTCCATTGGAACGGTACCTCCTTTTTGGTCTACCTTGTCAGATGCGTGGCAATAGAAGCAAAGTTCTTTACAAATCGATGATAGTAGCTAGCGAGCCCCACAAAACTCCTAACTTCAGTCAGAGAGCTAGGCCGAACCTAATTCTTAACCGCTTTAATCTTTTGGGGATCTACCATTACCCTTTCCTTTGCAACTACATGCCCCAAAAAGGCAACCGAAGTCAACCAAAATTCACACTTAGAAAATTTCGCATACAACTTTTGTTTCCCAAGAACACACAGAACAATACGAAGATGGTCGGTATGCTCTTCCTCACTTTTCGAATAAACCAAAATGTCATCAATAAATACTATCACAAACGAATCAAGAAATGGTTTGAACACACCATTCATCAAACTCATGAAAGCTGCATTTGTCAACCTAAATGGCATTACTAAAAACTCATAGTGCTCATAGCGGGTCCCAAATATCATCTTGGGTACATCTTTAGGCCTAATCTTTAACGGATGGTAACCAGACCTTAGATCAATCTTATAGAACATTGACGCGCCTTGCAATTGGTCAAAAAGATCATTTATTCGAGGCAATGGGTACTTGTTTCGAATGGTGACTCTATTCAATTGTCGATATTCTATGCACATCCTTATACTACCATTCTTTTACTTAACAAACAAGACACGAGCACCCCATGAGGAAGCACTAGGGCGGATAAAACCCTTATCAAGAGTTCTTGGATTTGAGCCTTAAGCTCTCTCAATTCTACCGGAGCCATACGATAAGGAGGGATGGAGATGGGGCGGGTACTAGGTTCCAAATCGATGCAAAAATCTATATCTATATTCGAAGGCATACCAGGAAAATCAGTAGGGAACACTTCTCTAAATTCTGACACCACAGGAATAGACTCAATCTCAACATCCCGAATATGAGCCAAATATGCCAAACATCCATGCCGCACCAGTTTTCTAGCCCGAATGAAGGATATGACCTTAGCTAGCTTAGGCTTGTACACCCCTTCCCACTCTAATTTTTTCATACCGGGGATCTCTAGAGTCACAAATTTCATATTACAATTTAACACATCATAGTGGGGGGACAACCAAGTCATGCCTAAGATTATATCAAAATCAGTCATATCCAAAATAGCCAAATCAACCCAAGTCTAAAAACCCATAAACAAGATAGGACAAGCACGATACATATGGGTGAGTATGACTGACTCTCTAACTGGGGTAGAAACATGGATGGGGGCATCAAGTATATCACAAATCATATCAAATCCCAAGGAAAATTGAATGCACACATAAGAATAAGTAGAACCCGGATCAAATAACACATTATCCATCTAGTTACAGATAAAGAATGGTACCTATGATCACTGCGTCAGAAAACTTTGCCTCGCTCTTTCCTGGAAAGGCGTAACATTAAGCCCTGTTATCTTGACGAGTAACTTCCCTGCCTGGCTATGCCGTACCTCTACCTACTTTACCATTTCCCCGACCTCCACGACCTCGCTGATTTCCTCCTCGCCCACCTTCCAAATGTCCTCGACCATTATTACCATTTCCTGCGGGTACCACTGCTCTAGTCTGCTGTTGTCTGGGGTCCAACATGCGTGGATAGGGACAATCTCTCCTCATATGCCCAGGTTCTTCACAATTATAACAACTTTGATCAAAAGATGGTCTGCTACCCACCGAAGGTTCGGCTCCCTGGCTATCCTGAATCAAATTCTGAGGTGGAGTTCCCGCGTAATTATCTATAAAAGCGGGCATAGCGGATTGAATTGGCCGGGCTGCAAGTGTCAGCCTCCCTGAACCTCTGGAGTAGGAACCCTGAAAGTTACCTATGCTCTTAGCTTTCTTAGCCAACTCCTTAGCTTGCTCATCGCGCCGCATTCCTTCACTTTCTTCACAAAATCCGTTACCTCATTAAAACTTTTTCTTGCAGAATATGCATAGACAATACATGTAACTCAGCGTTCAGTCCCTTGACGAATAGATGAATCCTCTCTTCCTGATTATTCACCAACTGCGTAGCATATCTAGACAAAAGCTACAGACATACCACCCTACTCTAAGGCAATGAATGCATCCTTCTTGCAATCTCCCAAGGTCCAGGGCACATACTTCTCCAAGAACAGAGCATGAAACTGGGACCAACTGAGTGGAAGTAAAGCTGAAGATCTGCATTCCTCATAAGCTCTCCACCACTGCTTAGCCTCACCCTAAACCTCTTTCCTACAAAGAAACCCTAAACCCCTATACCATAAGCCCTAAGAAATCCTAAACCCTAAATCCAAGAAAACCTAAACCATAAGAAACCCTAAAACCTAAAAACCCTAAATGCTAAGAAACCCTAAAACCTAAAAACCCTAAATCTAAAACCCTAAGCCCTAAACCCTAAGATCTAAGAAACCCTAAACCGTAAAAAATCATTAAAAATCCTAAAACTCTTTAAAAACCCTAAACCTAAAAAAAACCTAAAAAACTCTAAACCTAAAAGAACACCAGAAAAATTTAAGCCTTAAACCCTAAACCCTAAAGCCATTAAACAAAAAATCTAAAACCCTAAACCCTAAGAAACCCTAAAGCTAAACCCTAAGAAACCCTAAACCCTAAACCCCAAGCCTTATTAAACACTAAGAGACCCTAAACCTAAGAAACCCTAAACCCTAAGAAAATCTAAACCGTATAAACCCAAAAAACCTTTTAAAAGCCTAAACTTAAGAAACCTAAAAAAGCCCTTAAAACCCTAAAAACTAAAAAAAGCCTAAACTTAAAACCCTATGCCCTAAATCCTAAGAAACCCTAAACCCTAAGATATCCTAAACTTTAAGAAACCCTAAACCTGAAAAATCACAAACAAACCCTAAAAAACCTTTAAAAACCCTAATCGTAAAAAACCCAAAAGCTATAAAACCCAAAAAAAAAAAACATGAACCCTAAAAAACCTAATAAAACCCTAAACCTAAAAATCCTAAAAAAAACTCTATGCCCTAAACCCTAACCCTAAAAAATCCTAAACCTTAAACCCTAAACCCTAACTACTAAGAACTCCTAAACCCTAAGAACTCCTAAACTCTAAAGAATCCTAAACCTAAAAAATCCTCAAAATCCCTAAATACCCTAAGAAAACCTTAACCTTGAAAATCCCAAGAAACCTTAAAGCCTAAAAAGTTAATTCATGCCCAAGACTTGAACCTAACACTTTTGGTTAAGGATGAATCAATACTAACTTCTACTCCACGACAATCCTTGTTGGTAGAACACAACAAATAAATCAAACATATAATCAAATATTCAAGAGAAAGTAAATTAAGTTATTATTAGTACCACCAAATAGTTGTGGAGAGATGTATATGGGCTATCCATCCTTAACCAAAGGTCTCAGGTTTGAGCCTTGTCTATGAAGAAAATTTTGTTAGAGAGTGTCCTTAAAAATTTGAATTAGTCAGGATACAATATGCTATATTGAAAACCAAGTGAAAATAATATTAATTACAATTTAAATTTTATTCTAAATTCCTTTTGAACTATTTTATCTAGAAGAATGATTATTTTTGTAATAATGAGTTGTCACTTTTAATATTCCACTGAGATGTGTTATTGTTACCTTTCAATATGTGATTAAGATAATTTTAAAAGAACATGTAAATATGACATCAAAATAAATAGAATTTACAGATTATTAGTTGTAATGACCCTTCAGGTCATTTTTAAATTAAAGAATTCTTTCCCTCGTTTAGAGCGTTCCTGTAGCGACCCCAAGTCATTTATGACTTGCTGGCACTGACTGTTCGGTCGTCTGGTCGTTCGTTTGGGTTTTAGGCCC
>JAJOOR010037472.1:0-14184 GCA_036250505.1 Solanum acaule | reverse complement strand
CGCACTATTTTACATATCTAATGTGATGAATGCTAAGGGCTTGTATGAGACCTCCGAGAGGTCGAATACGCATGTTACGACTTGGGGATGCTCTCGGGTCGTGACACGTAGAAATTCCTACGACCTGTAGGACCCATCTGTAGGATCCTCTGCACTTCAAAATTTTCCAGACTTCTCTTTTTTTCCTGCACATGTAGCAAACTTTAGGCCATCCTTCTACTTTTTATGTTGACATTATTTTGACACAGAGCCTAAACTAACATATACTAGTCTAAAAACAAAAAAAATCAAAGGAAAAACTCCAAAAATAACTAAACATCTTAGGTTGCCTCCTAAGAAGCGTTTGATTTAACGTCGCGACACGATGTAGACTCCTTGAATAATTAGACTTCATCAAGATCCCATTATTCAATCACCTCTATGACTTCCTCCAATTGTCCCATGTAGAGTTTTATCCTTTGACCGTTCACCTTGAACCTTGTTCCCTCATCATTCTCATGTTCAACCGCTCCATGTGAAAATACTTGCACTACTCGAAATGGTCCCGTCCATATGGTCTTGAGTTTGCCAGGAAATAAGCACAGTCTTGAATTGAAGAGAAGAACCAAATCACCGGGAACAAACTCACGCTTTTCAATCTTTTGATCATGGTACTTATTCATCTTTTATTTATATAAGGTTGTATATGCTTTCAGGAGAAATTCATCAAGTCTATTTATCTCATTCAACCTCTGATTTGATGCAACACCCCAATCTAAATTCAACTTATTGAGTGCCCACATAGCTTTGTGCTCTAGCTTTACAGGAAAATGACAAGAATTCCCAAACACAAGTTGGTAAGAAGACATACCTATGAGAGTTTTGAATGCGGACGATATGCCCATAGTGCATCATCAAGCTTTCTTGACTAATCGATTTTTTTCACATTTATAGTCTTCACAAGAATTTTCTTGATCTCTCTATTTGACACTTCAACTTGCCTGCTAGACTGCGAATGATAAGGAGTTGCCACATTATGCCGAACACCATACTTTTCAAGCAACACCTTGAACAACTTATTACAAAAGTGTAAACCTCCATCGCTAATAATTGCCCTTAGTGTACCGAATCTTGAGAAGATATTCCTTTTCATGCAGTCCTTCATTGATTGAAAGCAGAACAACTTCCACCCATTTAGATACATATTCAGCTGCTACAAGTATGAACTTCATCCTATTTGAACTCACAAATGGACCCATAAAGTTAAGGCCCCAAACATCGAACAATTCAATCACCAAAATAGGAGTAAGTGGGAGCTCTTGCTTCCTTGAAATACCTCCCTCTCTTTGACAACAATCACAAGACTTGGCAAAATCATGAGAATTTGGTGATTGGTAGGCCAATAATATCCACATTCCAAGATCTTATGAGCAGTCGAGATACCAGTATGATGACCACCAACATGAGACGAATGACAATCTTCTAATATACTCATCATCTCAACTTTAGAAACACAACGACGAACAATCCCATCGCATACTCTGCGCTACATCTTTCATGATGTAGGTTCAGGTTCTCAACATCCAGATCATGCGTAGATAGATTCTCGATCCACATTCATTAGCTTCAGTAGTGAGTCGTCATACTTCGAGGACAATAGACATGTTTTCAGATTTAGTCTTTCATTTCAGTTTCAATTTTTCTAAGGTTAAGCTGGGGACATGTCCCAGCAACTCTAGTCAGTTAGAGGCTTTTACAGACATAGTCTAAATTCAACGTTAGTTTTTGAGTGATTGTTCAGTATCACTAAACTCGCAGGGGTCGTTTGGTAGAGTGTATTAGGAAAATTAATGCATGTATTAGTTTTGTGTATTACTAGTACCTTGTTTGGTAATCTTTTTCAACCTATGTATAACTAATGCTTGCATTAGTTATACACTCTGTGTATTAAGGTGTGCATTGCTAATACCATGGATTTCTAGGTATTAGTAATGCAATGGTTTTAATGCATGCATTAAAATGATAAAAGACTCAATTGTCCCTCAAAATCTTTTTTACATCTTTTCCATCATAAAAGTGGAGGGTATCTTTGTAAATAATTTTTTTTAATGCAATACATACTATATTTAATGCATCAAACCAAACAATGCATTAAAATAATCTATGTATAATTAATGCAAGCATAACTAATACATGCGTTACTAATGCAAGCATTACTAATACAATCTATTTAGCATTATCCTTATACAATCTACCAAACGACCCATTAGAATTTTATATATATTCAGAACAGTATTTGGTATTCCCCATCATTCAGTTATTTCATGATTTAACTTCCGCATTAGTTATCTTTTCATAGATATGTTTAGTTTGCTTATGATATGCCAACTCAGGGTTAACTTGGGGTCACTCGTGATCCTAGGTCCCGTGTTTATGTCTAAGGGATAGCCTCGGGTTGTGACAAACTTGGTATCAAAGCATTAGGTTCAAGAGTCCTAGGATGTCTAAAAGCCGCACTAAGTAGAGTCTCTTTCATGGGTGTGAAGTGCACCACATCTAACGAGAGGGAGGCTACGAAGTGTTTTAGGAAAAACTTCACTTTCTTTGTTATTCTTATCGTGCTTGAAACTCTCTTAGAACCCTTCTCAGTCTCTACTCTAGTTGGTGACCTAGTTATAGCTAGACAAGTATTCAGAAATTGCCATGTCACAGTCTCTTAGAAAGTCACCTCATAAGAACTTGCAGAGTTAGAAATGATAGATTTTGATATCATTCTAGGCATGGATTTGTTACATTCCTTTTATGCCTTAGTTGATAGTAGAACTAGGATCGTTCGGTTTCAGTTTCCAACGAGCCAGTCTTAGAATGGAAGGGTAGTAGCTCAGTACCTATGTGTCGAATTATCTCTTACCTTAAGGCCAGAAAGATGATCTCTAGGGGGTGGTGTAGCACATGTTAAGGAAAAAGGGAAGGAATTAGCAAAAGATGTTCATCGGCTTGCTCGCTTAGGAGTTAGTCTTACGGACAAATCACATGGTGGTGTGATAGTCCAGAATAGATCAAAACCTTCATTGGTAGCGGAGGGTAAGGAAAAACAGGACAGTGATCCTATATTATTCCAGTTGGAAGGTGCAGTTCATCAGCAGAAAGTAGAAGTTTTCTCCCAAGGGAGAGATTGTCACTATGTGTTCCTAAAGTGGATGAGTGATGAGTCTAATATTTGGACTTATTTAGGGCTTTATTTGGATAGATTTAGTGTCCTCAAATGCCTATTTTGTGCCCATAACTGATGTAAAATCCTTGATTTCTAGGTATTTGGATTGAGGAGCAAAGCAAGGACACTAATTTGTAAAAAAGGAATGAAGTGAGCTGAAAAAAGGAAGAAGCGAGAGCCTGGTGATCGCCAAGTAGCTAGATGACCGCCTAAAGTTCCAGTGTGCCAAACCCTAAAGGAGAAAATCAAGTTGACGAAAGAAAGGAGCAGTCGGCGAATCGCCAAGTGATTCCTCAATGCAGGGTAAGATGGCCCAAAGTTACATACCTGGAGGATGCTGAAGGCCAAGGCAAGAAGGCGATGAAATGGGCCAAAGGGCGGATCGCTGAGTTGATCGGTGAGCCCAATCTACTGCGCCAAATGGCCCTTCGTGGAATATTTTTGACGACTATAAATACATTTTCAAAAATTAAGTAAAGAGATTTTTATCATTTTTAGAAGTATCATCTTTTGAATAGTTTGAACTCTGAGTTTGGAGACAAGTTTTCCCTTAGCTTTGAAGAATTGAAGTTTTCCATTTTTGAGAAATTGAAGTGGGTCTTTGAAATTCTTCAATTCAGACCGTTGTAAAAACGAAATTAATTTTACCCAGTTGATGGAAACACAATTTGGTAATGATTTCTATTTTTTTATGATGTCTAGCTAAAACCCCAATTTTTGGGGTGTGATTATGGGCTGATTTAGCTTGTGGGTATTGCTAATTGTTAGTTTAAATGCTGTTTAGAAGTGATTTCAATCAGTAATTGTGATTCAATTTAAAGAATTGCAGTTGCAAATCCAGTTCTACCGTCGTATTTTTGGCTTGCTCGAGAGAGATGTTTTAAAACCAAGATTACTGAATTGATGGTCTTTGCGTATTGGGTTGTCATGGGTTTAGCTCGAGAGAGTGAATCCTAAACCCTTTACCACACATTCAGCTCGAGAGAGTGAATGGACTAAAGCATAGGTTGTTCTTATTTTGCATGCTTGTTTATGTTCGAGAGAAATCAAATTGATTCGGGGTAAATTGTTTGAGAGAAAATTTACCTCCTCTATAGTCTAGCTAATTCACTGATTTACAACTATTTTCTAACAATTACAATTACCCATTTGTCTACCTTAGCCTATAATCGAATCACATCCCAAGAACTCGTCTCATTATTGTCATCTTCGTATTCTTTGTTATTGTAGCTGATAGTTAAAACCAAAACCCCCTTATTTGACATTCGTGTCACCCCCTGATTTACATTATGTTTTTATGCATAAATGTTTATTCCTATAGATGATATGAACATATTCACACTTTACTCTTGAATCTTAAACATGTACCACTCCCTATGGGATTCGACCCTAACTTATTTAGTTGGGTTATATACTGACTAACGATCGTTGACGCTTAGAATTGGAAGAAGTGTCTTTGAAATATTTAATCAAAATGGCGCCGCTGCCGGGGAGTGGTGTTGGTTAAGATTCTTTAGTTAAGTTGAATTTTGTTCTTGTTAGTTATAGTTGAATCTACTTACTTTTAGTTTTGGTTTGCTTGATGATTGTGTAGAACAGAATAAAGGAGCATGTCTAGTTGCAACGGTAACCAAATGGACCACCTTCATTTGAGAATGATGATTCTTAGGGATAACATCCTAAGTTTCAGGCAATTGGAGGGTGAGTCAATCCATGAGTTGTGGCTGAGATTTAAGTCACTATTGCTGAAATGCCCAGCTCATGGAATCTCAGATAAAATGCTATTGGATTGCTTCTACAGATGTCTTGGTTCGGAGAACAGAGGAATGGCTGACCAAATTTCCCCAGGTGGTCTCACACGACTACTCTATGCAATAGCAGCACAACTCCTTGATCATATGGCCAAGACCAATAAAGAGACTAAGAAGGACCAGATTTTGGCCACACTATTGACTCAACTAGATCTCGTGGTCAAACAGATTATGGAATTAGAGGTACCATAAAAAAAGAAAGAGTGGTACATTCCCCCTCATGAGCGTATAAACCCCAAGGAGTACGAGGGTGGACAAGTAAAAGAGACACTCTCACTCATTCTCCACAAAGTTGAAGAACACGACAGAGTGTTGAATGAGATAAAAGAGAATGTCTCACAGCTGAATCACATGACTACCTCTCATTCCATGTCTATTCAGTTACTGGAGACTCAAATGGGTCATGTGTTGTCTCTTCTCTACCCCACAAATCCAAATTGAGTGGGGAATTACGTCGTGCCACGACATTAACTAAGGCGCTCCTTGGGAGGCAACCCAAGTTTTACTGCTTTTGTTTTGTTTTAGAAATAATCGTGTGTTGATTTTGCAGGTAGAAGTGTAGAATGTGTTCGAAAAGTGCAGGTTGGCGAGAAAAAAGTCCAATCGGCGACTCGTAGAAGAGGTCGGCGATCCCGACTTGGACCATCGTTGGACTCAAGGAATTTTGAAATTGGAGTTTGTAAAACTCGGCGAGCCCAGGAGCAAATCGGCGTGTCACAGAACGGCTCGGCGATCGCGACTTAATCCACCGTTTAGACCCTCACATTAACTGGAGGTCCTATAAAACTCAGCGAGGTAAGTGCCCACTCGGCGAGTCGCCGAGTGGGTCAGCGAGCAGAACTAATGTCGCCGAATGGGCAAGAACTGGACGGATTTAAAGGCCAAAAGTTCAAAAGTTCAAAATCTTTCACATTCCCTCACTTTTGAACTTTCCAAACTCACACCTGCACTAGATTTTCCTATATTTTTGTATTTTTACCAATTCCTAGTCGTCAATTGTGTGTTCGAAGTTGGATTTATTTGCCGCCTAGCTTTTCAAAGTTTATATTCGGCATTAAAAGTTGGTTTTCCGAACTCCGAACTTATCATTAGTAATTTTTACTCATTTGCAATTGTTTGTATCTTAGTGATGTGGTTTGGGCCTCTCTGAATCGTAAATGTGTGCTTGTGTGCCTGTTTTAATTTGAACAAGTTGCCTAAATTGATTAATTCTCGAGATTTCGTGCTTATAAATGGTCTAAATTATTGGGTTGTGTTGTGTTGTTGTTGGGTCTAGTCGAGTGAAGTCTAAGTAACCCGCATTTGAGCCAAATGACGTGCTTTTCCCAATGATGGAGCAGTTCACGTCATTCTTAAGGTAAAAAGTCATCAAATGGCCAAATTTGGCCAAACTAGGAGAAATCTGAGTATCCCGGGGGCATGGGTGTAATGGGTCTAAGACTAATTGAATGAGTGCATGTTTTAATTCTGTTTTCGGGGGTTGCGGTGTTGAATTTTGGAAGTTGGGTTGAAAGTAGGCACGTATGGCAGTTTGGCGAGCTGGGTCGAGCTCGTTGAACCACTCGGAGGTTCACCGAATCCCCCTTGATCGCCTTTAATTTCATGCTAAATTTGAGTTTTGGTTATGTAACTTTTGGTGAGAAGCCTGAGTTCACCGGGTGCACTCGGCGACTCACCGATTGTCTTTCTTGATCGCCCTTTATGAGCCCCTAACCCCTAAAATGCAGTGTAACTTTCGACTGGCTAGTCCTTGCTCAACGAATGTTGTCGACGATTCGACAAAACACCCTTCCCATCACCGACATGCCATTTGTCTGAGAAAATTAGGAGCCAATCTTTTCGGCGAGCTTGATCTGGCTCGCCAAAGTGATTTGGCGACTCGCCGACCGGTTGGGCGAGTCTGTCTGCAACAATTTTTCTGCACATTTGTTTGAACTGTTTCTCACTTTCTATAATGTGTTTGAAGATATGGCTAAACCAAAGGTGGCTGGTAGATACATGCCGCCTCGCAAGAAGGCCAATGGAATGAAGATCAATGAGGATGCAGCTGCATACAAGGCTAAGGTTGCCAAAACTTCCCACCACAGGTGGGAATGAAAAGGGAAAAGGCAAGGCTCCTGCACCTGCGTCACCGGAGGCCAGCTCCGACAGTGACGGCATCTATGCCACTCACCTCACCACGTCTGAGAGTGAGGGTGAGCATCAGGAGCATCAGACTGCAACTTCTGAGCATGAAGATGAGCTACTAACAGCCCAGAGAGCAGAGCTACGATCCAAGAGGATGAATGATCCATCTAGGATCAAGACTCCCCAGGCCACCATTATTCCTCCTGCTTTAGCATAGGTTGTGGTCCTATCACCACCGGCACATGGTCCTCCCCCACGGTCTATGAACAGACTGAAGACAGAGGGGCTAAGGACCATTATAGAGGAGAAGCAACTATCGACTGATGGCGTCATAGACAGGTATCCGGAGATCATGAATTGCCTAAGGTCACACAAATTTTAGCTATTCACTAAGCCCCATGGCCCGTACATTCCAAATTGGGTCAGAGAATTCTACAGTGCTTACAGTTCCCTGGTGCCACAAGGAAAGAAGCCGACAACCAAATTTAAGTCGGTTGACTATGTGGTCGTCATGGGTAAGAAGGTGAAGTGTGATAGTGATGCTATCAATGCAGTCACATGATCAGGACAAAAATCCAGGAAAACATGAAGAAGTGGTTGGCTCATCTGATATCAGATGGTACTCCCAAGTGACTTGAGGTTGGATCACCCATTGAGAAAAAAGATCTAAACATAGCAGCACGATTTTGGTTTGGCTTCATCAACAGTACTATCATGCCATCCCAAAATGAGTCGATTCTCCACCACGCCAAAGTAGCCTGTCTTGGTTGCATCATTGATGAGAAATAGCTGAACCTGGGGATGATTAGGAGATACTTATGAGGGCCAAGCAGCGACAGACCTCCCTTCCATTCCCGGTGTTGATTACCGAGCTGTGCAGATAGGCTCGGGTGCCTAGAGATGAGAAGAAGGATGTGGAAGTGATTCCCACATCTTCTACTGACATCCGGAGGATTGAGGCGGAGTACTTGAAGGATGAGGTAGATAAGAAGAAGGCAGCCCTGATGGACTCTTCCCCAGTTATGGATACAAATGCATTTCCTGCAGAGACACCTTTGCCTACTCCGTCCCATGGGCCTTTAGGTATACCTAGCACTACCCCTTTTACGGTGCCTAGTACCTCTACTGCTCCCTTGCCTCCCAGATCTAGTGATGCTGCCTCACGCCCCCCGCTCACTCAGGCTGCATTACTACGGATGGGGCAGCTAGCCTATTCTGCTGATCGAAGTGCCGCCAGACTTGAGGCCACCATCCTTGGCATGATCGAGAGGGCCCTCGTCGATGTTGTGACACCCTTGAGTGTAGATATTGATGCCCTTGCGGCAAGAATAGCGGTGTGCGAGCGTGGACAAGGGTCCATTGAGGAGGTGGCGGCCCTAAAGGCTGCTATTGTTGCGCTGAGGAGAGATGTGGACCAGGTGAAGTCCACCAACATGTCGATGATTTTTAGGACAGTGGAGATCCCAGATGTGCCAGTTGAGCCAGATATGTCTTCGGCTACCACCGGAGATGATGTTCGAGTTGAGGAGGTAGATGATCCCGAGTCTGAGACTGAGACGGACGAGGAGATGCCTGGGGTTGCTGATGAGGTTTCTTACGAGGGTCTCACGTAGACTGAGGAGGCCATGGTAGATTCAGCTGTGTAGACATCTTTGGCAGACATACCTTTGGCTACCCCTAGTGGATCTGGTACAGTTGATGTGACCCCGGGCACTGATGCCCAAGTTTAGAGTGTTACATCGGGCATTGATGCCCCGACAGATGGAGCAACTGTGTAGACAGGACCCCTCTTTACCTCCCTCTTTGTCTTCTTTTATTAATTTTTGGATGTTTTTATTGCATTTGAGGACAAACAGCTTTTTGTTTGTGGTGGGGTGAGGTATTTCCATACCTTCCTTTTGTGATTGTGACTATTGTGTATATATCGGGTTTTATGTTATATATTATGTTTTGACACTATGTTGTGGATATTTGAGCTTGTGGCTCCTTGTTTTAATTGAAAATGGTTTTCGGACCCTTTTAAAAATTTTGCCACCCTTTTTTATTGTGTTTGAATGTGGCTGTTCTTGTGCAAATTTGAGTATCGGTTATGATCAATACTGATGACTTGAATAGTGTTCTCAATCGAACAAACATGAATGTGCGGCTACGATGAGGCCAATGAAGTTGCATAGGCAATATGTGAACTTTTTGCATTTCCTTGTGCCTAGCCGATTATCGAATTGAGTCTCTTGTGATGAACATTGCACACTAGTGAAAGTGTGGAGTCTTGTTTGACATTTGTGTCAATGCCTTGCGTGATGAGCTTCCCGTGACCATGTGTTAGGACACCTAGAATTTCCCCGTTGGTCCGGTTGACCAAGTGATGTGAGCTCTTAAAATGATCTTAGGTAACAATTTTAAAGAGTGAAACAATTTGACATTATACCTCTTTTGTGGCCTACCTTGTGAGTATGTGATCTTTGCTTGAACACTCTTTGAGCCTTACCCTTTTCTTGGAAAAAACTTGATGAAATTGCGACCTTTCTTTATCCCTTCACCCTTAATCCTCATGAGATGTGGTTTGTTTGAATAGACAACTTAGGCCAAAAGACTAAGTTAGGGGTGTGGTAAAAAGAGAAGGTAAATCAAGAAGTGTAAAAAAAAGTCCCCCTTGACCCATGGTTTTGAGAAAGAAGGAACCCCTCCATACAAAAAAAAGAGATAGAAAAAGAAAAGAAAAAAAAAAGAATGAAAAAGTTGTGGAATAAAGTTGTGAAAGTTGCAAAACAAATGGGGTGTCCAGTATTCCATGGAAAGTGAATAGTGGGGTGACTTTTGAGCATGAAAGAGAATGAAGAAGAAAAGGAAAGGAAGTGTTGTTCACACCACATTTCATGAGGACAGCCGCCACTGAGCCTAAATGACCATACCTTTACACTCAACCCCGTTACAAGCCTAGAAAAGACCTTTTTGATCTTGAGTGAGCTGAAGCGAATGTTGATTGGAAAATAAGGGCAAGCCTATGGGTGAAGTCATGCATGTGTTCATCTTTGTGAGTGTGAGAGTTGTTGTGATTCCGGAGCTATAAATTGTTGAACAAATTGTGTGTGAATATGGAATCATCTTTGTGTGAAGGCATTTGAGTACCTTTGTTGAGCTTGAACTTGCATTTAAAGCAAGTATTGTGAACTTGAGAATCTTTGATAATGGTGAGTCAAAACTTGAATCTTTGAGTGCACAATTGATCCTTGCATAAGTAAGTTGAGTCTTGTTGTGTGCATTCATGATTGAATCTTGTGTAGCACTGTTTGAGACATCTTTTTTGAACTGCTGAACTTGAGTTTTACTTGAGGACAAGCAAAAGTTTAAGTTGGGGGTGTTGATGAGTCTGAGATTTATTTGGATAGATTTAGTGTCCTCAAATGCCTATTTTGTGCCCATAACTGATGTAAAATCCTTGATTTTCAGGTATTTGGATTGAGGAGCAAAGCAAGGACACTAATTTGCAAAAAGGAACGAAGCAAGCTGAAAGAAGGAAGAAACGAGAGCCTGCTGATCGCCAAGTCCATTTGGCGAGTCGCCGAGTGGCCAATTGATAGCCTAAAGTTCCAGTGTGCCAAGCCTTGAAGGAGAAAATCAAGTTGGTGAGAGAAAGGAGCAGTCGGCAAATCACCAAGTGATTCCGCAATGCAGAGTCAAATCACCCAAAGGTACAGACCTAGAGGATGCTGAAGGCTAAGGCAAGAAGGCAATGAAATGGGCCAAAGGGCGGATCAGTGAGTTGATCGGCGAGCCTGACTTATTGGGCCAAATGGCCATTCACAACATATATTTGGTGACTATAAATACCTTTCCAAACTTTAAGTTAAGAGCTTTTTATCATTTTTAGAAGTATCATCTTTTGAATAGTTTGAACTCTGAGTTTGGAGACAAGTTTTCCCTTAGCTTTAAAGAATTGAAGTTTTCTATTTTTGTGAAATTGGAAGTGGGTCTTTGAGATTCTTCAATTTAGACCATTGTAAAGACGAAATTAATCTTACCCAGTTGATGGAAACACAATTTGGTAGCGATTTCTATCTTTTTATGATGTCTAGCTAAAATCCCAATTCTTGGGGTGTGATTATGGGCTAATTTAGCTTGTGGGTATTGTTAATTGTTAGTTTAATTGTTGTTTAGAAGTGATTTCAATCAGTAATTGTTGGTTCAATTTAAAGAATTGTAGTTGCAAATGCAATTCTACCTTCGTGTTTTTGGCTTGCTCGAGAGAGAGGTTTCAAAACCAAGATTACTGAATTGATGGTCTGTGGGTATTGGGTTTTCATAGGTTCAGCTCGAGAGAGTGAATCCTAAACCCTTTTCCACACATTCAGCTCGAGAGAGTGAATGGACTAAAGCGTAGGCTGTATTTATTTTGCATGCTTGTTGATGTTCGAGAGAAATCAACTTGAATCGGGGTAAATTGTTCGAGAGAAAATTTACCTCCTCTATAGTCTAGCTTATTCACTAATTTATAGCTATTTTCTAAGAATTGCAATTACCCATTTGTCTACCTTAGCCTATAATCGAATCACATCCCAAGAACCCGTCTTATTATTGTCATCTTTGTATTAATTGTTGTTATTGTAGCTGATAGTTAAAACCAAAACCCCCTTATTTGACATTCGTGTCACCCCTTGATTTACATTATGTTTTTATGCGTAAATATCTATTCATATGGCTGATGTGAACATATTCACACTTTACTCTTGAATCTTAAACATGTACCACTCCCTGTGGGATTTTACCCCAACTCATTTAGTTGGTTTATATACTGACTAACGATCGTTGATGTTTAGAATTGGAAGAAGTGTCCTTGAAACGTTAATCAATGAGTAGGTGAAGCAGCCTTGATTAGGGCCAGATTCGATTCATGATGTTATGGAAAAAGTTCACTTCATCAAAAATAGACTTAAGACAGAAGTCCTATGCAGATAGAAGGAGAAGGAACTTAGAGTTTGAGACAGATGATTGGGTTTTGCTGAAAGTATCACCTATGAAGGGGGTGATGAGATTTGACAAACTCAAGTATCCTAATCTCTTTCCTTCCGATTCTGTTTCAGCTTGAGATAATAGTTTCCTCTCCAGTCTCTCAGTTTACTTGTGTGTAAATTCAGTCTTAATACCTTGTTCCTTCAGTTGTTCTTGCATTTTCTACCTATTTTCATGTTCTTTGAACTCAGTTCAGCTGGATATAAATTTCAGGTACTTAGTGGTAGGGATTGTAGCTTCTTCCCTCCATACCCAGCTAGTTTAGTCTTCATTCAAGGACGAATGTTCCCAAAAGGGAGATATTGTAACACCCTAGATTCGAGAAAGGAAAAATTCCAGATTATCACAAGTTGTAGGTGCCACCGACGGAGGCCACCTACGGCCCGTCAGTCGACTTACGGCCCGTCAGTCGACTTACGGCCGGTCAGTCAGCTCCATCAATGGGTCAGTCGACTTTTAGTTTCAGACCCCAGATATAAGCCCTCTGACAGCCAAACGATGACTGACATGATGGACCGTCAGTCAGCTCCTTCAATGGGCCTGTTGACTCTTAGTTTCAGAAACCATATTTCAGCCCTCTGACAGCCAAACGACGACTGATATGACGGATCATCATTTGACTTACGGCACGTCAATCAGATCTGTCGATGGGCTAGTCGACTTTTTAGTTAGGGGTAGTTGGGTTTTTTCCTTATTATTTTATCCCTAAACTACTTCATTTTGGTCAGTTTTAGCCTATTATTCTAGTCATATTTTACCCTAAACTATTATTCTCTAGAATTCACCAAGCTTCGATCGAAAGAGGAGAAAGAGACGACCCAAAACCCTTCCAAGAACGTAGCAAGTTTTCTTCAGTTCCAGCCCCGAAATTGAAAGATTTCTCCATGAATTTCGTCACCAGGTATGTGGGATTTCACTAGTGGATTCCTTTCATCCACTAGGTCCAGAGAATTCAGTCAGATTCTTGATTCCTATATCTTGCTTAGACCCAGGGTTTCTAAAACCTTAGATATTGTAACACCTCAGAAATGAGTAAGTTGAACAAGAGCCTAAACGTGAGGGTTAACGTCAAGGGTTAAGGGCAAGGGCCAAAGGTTTTGGGTGAAGGCCATGGCTAGGGGGCCAAGGCTGCCTAAAACTAGCCTAGCCACTGCCTACCATTACCACAAGGGTCTTCAAAACCCGAGGTGACCACCACGAGTCGTGGTGCCACCCGTGATTGGTGAGGCAGTGTGCCCCAAAAAGGTTCCAAGCCAAGGCTTCCCTTCACGAGCCACTTCACAGCTTGTGGTCATGACCACGGGCGATGGAAGGCTCATGGGGTTGCCTTAGCCTCTTGAGGGATGTGTGAGATTGAGGGACCTACTGGTCAAGGGACCAGGGGCACCACCACGAGCCATGGTTCCCTTGCCGAGTCATGAAGGGTGTTCGTGAAGACCCCTTAGGCGCATGGAGGCAAGTCTTTGAAGCCTAGGCATTGCCTCAAGACCATGACCTTCACCACCACTCGTGGTCTTGAACACGGATCGTGGGAGGCCTCGTGGTCATGCCTCCAATTTAATTTGGCCAAGACCGCTAAGCCATAGCCACTACCCAAGGACCACGGGCTGGATCACGACTCGTGGTCTTGACCATGACTCGTGAAGCCCTCTCGTGGTGCCTGGGAGTGGGCTGCCTAGTTGAGGTTCAATTGGTAATTTTCTATTTAATTAGTTATTTTATGGGGTCGATTTTAGTTGTTTTAATTCATGTATATAAATGATTTTAAGTCTTTATATACCTTTATTACTTCATTATTCCCAAACACCCAAAATAGTTCATCTTCTCCAAAATTTCTCTCTAGAAGTTCCCAAAGAAGAAGAAGAAGAAGAAGAAGTAGTGGAGGTTATTGATACGCTCAAATTACACCTCCTTTTAGAAGCATAAGCGATCGTTATCAAGTAAAGAACCCAACTTGTAGGTTGGGATCGATCCCACGAGGAAAATGGTTTAGACTTTACTTTTAACCAACAATTATATTCGATTAGTCAAATTATTTCCAGA
>JAJOOR010037471.1:0-14752 GCA_036250505.1 Solanum acaule | reverse complement strand
TAACAACGACACCAAATATTAAAATGGGGTAAATATGATACCCGAATAAGTACTACAATAATATTGATGAAAAACTTAATAGTGTCAAAAGACTACAACTCAACACTCTTTTATTTCTGACAACTCACAATAATATTACTTCCACATTATTCTCTCACAAACTAAGAAATAGTTTGTAGATTACTCTCTCTACTCTCTAGTGCTTCTCTATTTTGGTGTGTCCTTACAAATGAGCATAAGTGCTCTATTTATAAGAAAAAAATCTGCTCATTTGATGTCACTAATGACATCAATGAAAATTAACAATTCAAACTTGTAGGTAAACAACTTTTAAGCTTTTTGACATTCTTGCAATTTTACAGTAATTGAAGACTAATGTTGTTGGCCTATTGTAGCAAATGAGGACTTCAAATATATATCCCCCACAGTCATGAGCAAAGCATAGCCAAAATCACTAACTTAACAATTGACGTCACTTTCATTTAACAGACTCCACACTTAAGTAGACACACTATGTAGACAAAATTGACGACACACTAAGTAAACAAACAACATCGCTAAAATTTTGATAACATAAAAGAAAGAGATGACACTCTAAGTAAATCAACGCATTAGCCAAAATCAGTAAATGCACATGACAGAATAAGTAAATCAACACCTTAGTCATAATCAGTATAAAAATAAAAATAATGTTACACTAAGTAACCCAACACCTTAACCAATGTTTGGACACATTAAGAAAATAGATTCCATAATGAATTTTAATGAATTTTTTTTAAAGCAACGGTGATCATTTCTTATAAAGAAGCATATCAGTTCTATCTAACTTCATGATCATTTGATAAAAGCGATATCATCACACAAATTATTATCAGAAAATAAAAAAATACAGATTTAAATTATGCCTCAGAAAATCATGCCTTAGAAATTCAACATCAACAACAAGAAAACTTTGGTTTACAGTAATAAAAGAAAATAGAGTTAAAACATACTACCAAATTTATTAAACCTTAATGCAATCGAAAATCCAACATCAATGTTACATTGAACAAACTACCAATAATGATTCTAACATCAATAAATTAAGACCACAAATAGTAGCTATTACAACACATACAATACAAAAATACCACAACTATATTGTAGCTACAACAACAAATTAACACAAATACAACTAGATAATTACAACACACAGCACCAACTATTAGCAAAATCGAATAATTTCACTAACCCTAAAACAACCGAACAAAAGAATACTCATAATTTCAACATATTAGCACATGCAACAATAGAATCTAACTATTTCACTAACCTCATAAGAAAAAACTTGAAGAGCAAAAAATAAATTAAAAGAAAAATACCTTACATGATCGAACTTGTTGAAGAAATCTAGGTCCAGAAATATAAGGAAAATAAAAATAAAGAAATATAATGAGTATATAGAAATAATATTTGGCGGGTGATGAAAAATATTGAGGAAAAATGTGGGTGATTAATGGACTCTTGCAATATAAGTTAATTTTTTGATACTTGTTACCATAGATGATTTTTTCAAATACTGTTGTTATAGCTAACACTATTACAACTGTCATATCATAATGTCAAGTCATATGACTAAATCGAGTCAATAGGCAACAAAACCTTTTGACAATAGTCATAATCGTTTCACTAGACATGTTATAGCAACGATTTTGTAATGCTTACTAGTAAGTATTTTCCCTTGGGTCCAATTTCTGTTAGTGATCTAAATTCACACCTAAATAATAAGATATTTTATATTAAAGTTAGAACATTTTTAATTTGAATGCACACTATAGAATATTAAAATATGTATATTAAGATTAGAACGTTTAAATCTAAATATTAAGATTACGCTATTGAGATTAGAACATTTGAATTTAAATACACATTTGAATATGAAGAGGTTATATATTAAGATCTGAATAATAAATAATTAAGACAATTTGTTTTCTCAATATCTGTTATTTAAAAACTGACTTTATTTGAAAATATAAAATTTAAGTAAAATACTAATTAATCTAATATTATATTAATTAAATATTTCTAAAAATATAGTCGTCGGTCGTGGTAGTAGTAACGATGAAGGTTGTGGGTATTGACTAGCGGTTGTTATTAGTGGTGGTATTGGTTGATGGTAGTGATTGTGGATAGTAGTTAGTGGTGATGATTTGACCTGCAATAGTGGTTAATGGTGATGATTTTGGTTGTGGCCTTAACGGTTGTTGATAATTGTGTTGGATGATAGTAATAGGTAATGATAGTAATTGGTAAATAATGATAGTTGGCAATACTTAGCAATGTTTGTCGATAGTGACAGGTGGTTAGTAATAAATATGGTGAATGATAGTGATAGCTACTGATAAAAGTGTTGATTGATACGCTAGCTAGCAATATATAACAATCCTTGATGGTAGTGACAGAGGATTGTTATGGTAATATTGGTTAATGATAATGATTGTAAATAGTGGAGAGGATAGTGATTATGACAGTATTGATTGTGGCAAAGGGTGATGGTTATGGCTAGTGAGTTGGTGATAGTTGATGATAGTTTAAAGAAAGGATTATATCAATCTTTAACTCAACACTTGCGTCAAACTACAAAACATAACAAGAGTTTCTCATATTTTCTTTGTAGTAGTGATACATCAATTTCTAAAACTCTTTTTTCGCTAAAATACATCAATTTGTCCTCACTTAAACCTCTGTAATATCTAACAAGTCGAGTCTTATATCAATCATAGAACACCAACACATAGAAAAAGGGCTAAAGAAATTAGTCCATGACTTGACATCGGTAGAATGTTACCTCCAATTTCATGTATGTTCGATAGAGCCAAAAATCCCTCCCCCCCACTAACGCCGATTACCCCCTCCCCCCCGCGAACCGTACAAGATAGTTACCACCTATCATACGACTTTCTAACTTAACTTATTTTTCTAATCGTTCCGCTTTGTTGATCGATGGTTGTATAAGAGATCTGTAACCCCCAAATTTTTTAACATAATAGTTCCTGCTTCCTATTCATAGCTAGCATATTTGTTGATGTATCACTGACAGAGTAAATTATTGTATCACTAATATAGATCAAATTTCAAAAACTATTGCTATATTTGTTAATTATCTAAACTATCATTATGCAAGGTAATTGCATCATTCTATCACTATTTTAAAATTTTCCCCATTGCTACTAATTTTCTAAAAGCATTTTTATTGAAATATTGATTAAGGGTTTGCAACTTATTCCAAGACAATCCTAAACACTTCCTAAAGTTGCCCAATAGGCACTAGAAAGGTTCAAAACTAGAATGTCCAATATTGTGAGTTCTTCCATTTCATAAACATCCCAACAGCATCTGCAGAAAAAAACAACTGATAATTTGATTTTTCCAGCAACATATTCTTGTCGAATCTGAGTGTTTCAGGCAAAAAGAGACTAAAAAAAATATAAATAAAAAAGACTCATGAGTGTATCAAGCAGCAACATATTCTTGTTTAAGGTTTAATGAGTACTTTTCACATAAATAGTAACACCATAAACTCATGAAACTAAGAGCAAACAGATGATGACTGCAGAAGTTCCCTAAAGTTCTTTCTATCTCCTGTAGTGACAAATAAAGAGTCGTCCTCGCAGAAAACTAGCACCAAATCCCCAAGTTACAACATTACGATTATTAACTAAGGAAAAATAAAGTTCATTACCGCCCCCTTGATACGGCGTGATTCATATCCTCGATTGAAGATGGGAAAAGCTCAACGTAACGACTTCCAAGTGTCATCCTATCCTTTGCCAGGGCTGCTTTTGCATCGTCGGTGCTTGCAAACTCTACAAAAGCTTCTCCAGTTGGCCTTCCATCAGAAAGAAATGTGACATGAATTGCATCCTCAGTCAACGCAAAATCTTTGAAGAAATCCATGATGTCATCCTTGCCGGCAGAAAATGGCAAACCCCTCATCCGCAAAATAGACGTGACTTCATTCGGGTCTCTCCCATCCACTGGTTTCTCCAGTACTCTGATAAACACGTAGTCATATCAATACATTTGCATGTTTGTTTTTTTTTTGAGAATGGAACACACATTTGCATGTTAAACACAGTCATATCAATACATTTTCATGTTACAAGAGGTTATATAATCTCTCATTTACTTCAAACAGCACAATATCAGTAAAACCACCAAGAAATATGCTTGAACATATGGTGAATGCATGGGGAAAGTTAGGTACAATAAAGGCAAGGACTAGGAAAGTTGACAGGTTCGCTGAGTCATCTTTGATCCCGATAATTCAAAACTCATAAACTTTCTGCCTGTAGAGTGAATTAGCCTTTCTGATGCTTTCATTAAAATATATAGGTATTGATTCTGATACAGTGTGCAAAAAGATATGTCTTGAGATGTTTGTAGAGATTACATGGGCACACTTGTTAGAAATCACATACTACATTTTTGGAAGTTCAGCGCAAGGAGGTGGAAAACTTAGGGAACAAATAAGCAGCAGAGACTCAAAATAGAGTCAAAAGTGAAAAGTAATTCTTTGTTACCTTTTCAAAAAAAGAAAAGGTCAGTAAATAATTCAGAAAACCCCAAGACCAATCTTCAAAATCAATGTGCATTGGAGGGGGCTAACCCAAGAAATGACAATCGGATAAAAGTGAACTTATCCACTTCCAGCAATTCTAAGAGTTGAGAAAGGCAAAATGCACGACAAAAATCAAACAAAAAGGAGGTTCAAGCATGTTGACTGCTCTCTCAATTTTTCCTACATGCTAACTCATTAATGAGCTCCAAAGGAGATTAGTCTGTTTGTTTCCACATGCACAACCATCGTGCTGTACAGAAGGGGGAAAACGTGAGCAACATGTAGGTGGAGCATTATCCACCAATTGCTCTCAGTAAATCCATTTCCTTCCTCACTGTTCAAAGTCTCACATGGTTTCCCTTAGCTACACCTATATTGTGGTACAGATAGATTTGGTGAAGGGCCTTACCTTCAAAGTTGTCACCAATTTCTTGACACCAGAAAAAAATGCAGATAGATGCTACTAAAATATTCTAAGTTCATACATACAAATTTCATAAAATCGCCCACCGTTTCTCTAGAAAAGCGCTCTCCAAAGTCATAGGACACATTATAAATAGACATGTCTTCACTATTGCAATGCAGCAGGTCCACACTAGGAAGATTATACAACCTAACTAGCATCATAGGCGATGGGTAGTCTACCAAATTTATACAAACCCATATCCCCATCAACCAGAGCTAAGAGGTATCTTCCTCTTTGTCATGGTATTCACTTCTGGGGTTTTCTCCCTAATGAGCTCCATCACAAGATGTGCTTTCCTCAGGGAAAGCAAACAGCTAAAAGATCATTGAAGTCATGTATATGTTTGCAGACATGATAAAAACAACAAAATCAACATGGTTAATCCCCTTTTCACAGGGTTGTTTATCAATTAAATTATCAACTATTTTGGTGGAATTGTACATACAGTCTACAGACCAAAGGTTTTGACCATGAACAAAATGGAGTATCACTATTAATATATGTATCATTGCAACTAAAGCAAAGCTTCAAAAATCATCTGCATAAAGAACATGCTAACAGTAAATACAGAAAGGGAAGGCTTGATGACAAACCCTATCAGAAACATAAACTAGAAGAGTTATCAGATATAACTTTGTATCTTGTCCACCCAAAGATAGTTAAAAATAAATTAAAAATGGAACCAAGAGAGGAGAGAGAAAACCTAGGGGAAGGACCCTTCTCCTCCAACCATGAGGTTAGGTATTCGAGTAACCGAGATGGCAACTAGGGAAAAGCCACTATTGGCCCTTGCCAAGGGTTGAGGGGAGGCATTGTTACCAACAACTGCAGAGATAATGCTCAATCCTGAACTAGTTAAAATAAGTTGTATGAATAATCTATATCCATTCTGCTCCTTTTCGACTCGCTTCATCACATTAATAACTAGAAACTTTCAAAACCCTAATCTTTAACCTAAACTTAGGAGACTCACCTCAAACAAACAACATAATGAACTATTTGTCAAGAGTATCGGAGGGGGCATTGGAGGCAAAGAATCTCTGATTACATAAAAAGTGATTACCGTCCAAAAGGCATAGAAGTTTAGCAAAGGATAAAAGGGCTCCAAGAGACTACAGGCGTCAAATGAGTGGATTGGGCTGAATTTGAGAGGGTTAAAATGGGTCAATCATTCACCACTCAACAATCAATTCTTTGCACTCACAAGGTGTGAACATCAACCTAAATCCTCTAAAAACAAAGCAATGTTGTAGTGACAGAGAAATAGGAGATGCTTCAAGGGACAAAAAAACACACTTGACTACACAAATTCTTCCTGTTTAACATTCTGAATTTTTGGTTGAAGTACCAGAATATCAAAGGAAAAGATAAATATGAGAGGTCTTTTAGTTATGCTCATTGGAGCTATAACATGAGTAACTTGTGTTGTACTTCCTTAGTGCTTGTTCATGAATAAAACATGGGAACAGTGAAAAAGTTAAATCAATACAGCAGGCCAATGAAGCAAAGTCTCTTTAACTGCTAATGTCAAGAGACCCTTCTTTTGCTCATCCCAGCAGATGCAAGAAATAGTAGAAGAGGACTAGTGGGCTTGCAACTCAATTTATTGCTTGATGCTAGTAACACTGCAATAGAATACTTATGATGCATAATACTGATAAAGAAAAATAACGCCTTATGCACTTGGCTTTGGAGTCCTTATAATGATTCTACAAAAAATTGTTCCCTTGAGAACACTGTTATTAATAGCTATCATTTCATGCTAAAAGCAATGAAGCCATGCAAAATAAGGGGTTAACACTTCATGAGTGGAGAGTGTTGCACTTCAAAGAGTGTGCCTTCCAAATAACAATGCAAAAATGATTCAAACAAAAAGCCACATGTTCTTTGAATCTCAAATTGAGGAGCTGAATTAATATTAGAATTCTGGATATGAAAAGTTTAAATTAGTTATAATATTAGCAATTTGTTTATTACAGTACTCTACTACATTGATAGTCTCTGTAAAATGTAACATTAGATACAAGGGGACATTAATCAACAGAGAGATACAAAAGTTAGCACCAACTATAAAAAATTTAAGCTCAACATATAGTCTACTGGTAACTGCAATCGGTTACTTGACTGTCCTAGTGTTGACTGTTGACTGGTTGAGAATGCCATTGACCCAATGCTTAAACTTATTAGTCACATTTACTTAGTCCTCCATCAAGACACAAACTTCAGAGATGTCTTCTTCACATATATCCATTCCAGCTATCAAGAGCATTTTATAAAATTTTAGAGACTTGCACTAATAGAAAAGCAGTAAAAGGCAGAGTCCCCAAGGATTTGTTCTAGTAGTAGGAAGGCAATGTGTGATGTGTACTCTGGCACATGTCACAAGTTTGAACCCTCATAAAACAAAATACAGGTATTTAAGTGGATAAGGATAGGATGGACTCATTATCCACCGAATTTCGAATCATGTGACAGCTGATACTCCATTATCTAAGAAGAATAAATGTAAGGGTTGACATCCAGGAAAACTCATAATTATGAGAGAACTACTGGACAATTCACTCATTGTGAAGAGTATTTATCCTTCTTTATTGTAAAACAGTGCAACTGACCAGGTGAAGTGACAAGTGAAGGAAAAGGGTACTCAAATTATAAAAGCACAAAATGTATTCCCCCTGGTTCATCTTATATAACAGTGTTTCCCTGGATCTAAGAAATGAAGAAAGAATTCAACATATAAGCTTAAAAAAATACCTAGCATACCAAATGTACCAGAGAATCTTGTGTTCTTCAACATCACAAGTCATCCATATAAGAAATGCCATTGAGCAAAAAATGTGAATGCTAAAATGAACAGAGTTTGTAAAAGTAAGTTAATAGAAAGGAGCCAATCAGTCTTTCTTTTTCTTTATTTTTGATTGTTCTTTCTTTCTTCCCTATTTACTATATAATGAAAAAGTTGCCAAACTTTTTTAACTGAACCAAAATGGAAAGAGTGCCGTATAAAATGGAGTGATGCAGATGTACTCTTCAAGCATCCTCATGCATTTCTCAATCCATTATTCCTTTACAAATAATGTTCCAACTAAAACAATTAAAAATATTGAATTTGGCACCATTTCATAGGGAAATACCAATCATCTAACTTCCATGTAATTATTTTTCCTTTATAGGAAGTTAGAAAATTCTGGAAGGCATGCTCCATTTCCCACCAAAAAAGACTTTCTTTAAAAACAGGTACTACAAAACTTGCAGAAATTTTGAAGGAAGATAACATCTTTTGTTTAACCTTCACTTCCATTCAAACAAAGACATACAATATATTTTTCCTATTAGCCTACTTAACTGTGAATTTTTCAAAAAATATGCAACTGACAACATTCTTGACATCCAACAAAGTTAAAGGAAACACCTGTCAACAAGTGTGAAATTGTGATTACCATTTCATCTCGTGGTAGTGAAACTATAATTGTTACAGTGAAAAATAAAGCAAATGGATGTGGAGGTTTCGATCTGCATTACATTACATGGTAGAACAATGAATCTTGCTCTACTTTTCCTACCAGTATTTGGGGGGGAGGGGGAGCAAGGAAGAAAAATCTCGCAACTAAACCAATGATTATGGTAATAGACACGATATTACCAGATGGAGAGGATAAAGCATATCAAATACTACTCTAAAATGCACAATTGAGCACTCACCTGCCCCTTGAAACTGCTTCCTCCAGCTCCTCAGACGATGAAGCGAAAAGCTCTATGTAGCGATTCCCTATTGTCATCCTATCCTTGGCCATTGCAGCTCTTGAATCATCTGCACTAGCAAATTCAACAAATGCTTCCCCTGTAGGTCTACCCTCAAAAGTAGCTGTTATATGGATTGATTTTTCTGGAAGTTCAAAATCTTTAAAGAAATCAATAATATCTTCCTTGCTAGCTGAGAATGGCAGCCCCCTCAGCCATAATACGCCAGTGTGTTCTGCAAGGTCTTTGCTTTCATCAGCAGATCTAGCCCTCGGAACTGAACCACCACGAGAATCATAAACTTCATTGGCTATAGCCTTATAGTATTCCTCCTTCTTGCTTCTGAAAACCTCAACATATCTTCGTCCAATATTCTGCCTGTTTCTCTGAAGAGCAAAATCAACTTGAAGAGGGTACCCCAAAACACAGTATGCTTCCCCTGTAAATCTTCCACCTTTGTGGACAAGAAGCACATCAACTACATCCAAACCATGCAAGAAATCAGCAATCTCAGTCTCTGAGCAATCAAACGGGAGGCCACGGAGTCGAACAACAGGGAATGGTGGAGGCTGTCCATGGTAAGAGTATGACGGGGGAGGTGGAGGAGGAGGAGGATTGTACATATAGCTTGACCCTGGAGGAGTAGCATAATAAGAGGAACCTTGATCCATTATGCGTTGCCTTTTGAAGCCCATTTCACGGGCATCGCCACTGTCCATGTAGTTTCTTCATCAAATCAAAATGAAAGCAACCCTTTTGTCAGTATTCAACTCAAAATCAACAAAACAGGCATTATCCTATCCAGTTTAAGAATAAAAAAGATAGAACAATGATCATAGCAGACAGACCAAAGAACAAGTCAAACAAACTTAACAAGATTATATTGATTTCCCTTCACTTACAACCCAAACCCTTCCACCCACTATCATACTACATGTATCAATCAGTTACCACTACCTCTAAATGCATATACATACAAAAGCAATATAAGCTTCTCTTTTACATCCAAAATGATCAAAAAAAAGTTTCTTTTTTTTGGTGGGTAAGCGTTCAATTTCATTTTGGCCTATGCTAGCGTAAATTCACAAAAAAAGAAGGCAAATTTCTAAGTGGGTATCTCATGGCTGCCCTTCGTTTACTAGAATGTATCAAGAGTGAATCGAACACTTTCGACCCATTTAGAGAAAACAATCAAAAATCACAAAAAATACAATCTATAAGAGAAATTCCATCAAAATTATAGATACCCAACAAAAAAACGGAACATTACAAGAAGAATTAGATGCTTACCCTCTGTAATACATCTTGATTCAGCGTCCGATGGATCTGTGAAGTGCTCTTTCTGGGTCTATGAGGGTTTTGGGGGAAGTGTAGGGTTCTTTAATTGGGATTTTCCTCTCGCGAGGTAGCTAAATGGGGTAACCCGGTTCTGCCTTATGTGTTAAGCTATAAACGCTCTAAACAATGTCGTTTTTCTTTCTTTTTCCCTAGGGGTATTTGGGGGTTGAGAAAAAAAGTCTAAAATCATTTATTATTTTTTATTATTTAGACTCAAATTGATACATATTTTTTCACTTGGAACATTGATACTCAAGTTTGTAATAATAGGTAATTGCAAATTGTATTTTCTTTTATAAAAAGAAGAAAGTTTTTAATCGTAAACTTATAAAAGAAATATGGAGATATGGTATTTACTAGTGTGACATATACATTGTTTATAAACTATGATTTGCTCATTTTATAAGATAATAAGAAATTGAAAATTTTTGATAATTTTCACAAGCTGCAATTTTTTTATGTTTATGAGAAAAAGTATACATTTTGAGACCCAAATTGTATGTTCAAACAACATTTCAACTTCGTTTCAATGTGATTTGAGATCATATCCAAACGCCTACTAACATTTTGCTTCAAGTATCTAAATATGCATTATGTGATTTCTAATTCTAATTGTGCATCCTTGAGTCGATAGCTCAAAATATAAAAACTCTCAGAGGATATTTGTAGAAAAATAATATATTTTTATGGCGGAATGACCTGAGAGACCCTTGTACTTGGCTCTGTTTGTAAGTTGGACCCTTGTACTTACAACTTTACCAAATTGACCCTCAAACTCATTGAAACACAATATTCTAAACTCCTTTCCCATTTGATATGTGTGCATGTAATACACTCATTTTACACATAATATACCACGTCGTTTTTTAATGGCACGTCATTATTATTATTATTATTATTATTATTATTATTATTATTATTATTATTATTATTATTATTTTTCCAATGACACATTAGAAATTAAATTTTAAAAATAAATAATATTAAAAAATATAAAGTGCAATTTTCTCTCTCTTTCCCCCTTCCTACTTCATCTTCTTCATTCCCACCCACGCTCTACCCTCACCCCAAAAATAAAAAACCATCATATTCATCTTTCTTCACAGTTCACACTCAAAAGTTTTCTCAATCATAAAATATGATAAATTGTAATTAGCTCTTGCACATGCTTTAGGTTCTATTTATTTTGATTTGATAAAAAAAAATCAAGAAAACTTCAAGTTGGGAAAAATATATTTATGAGTAAATTCAAGCAATAGATCTTAAATTTATGGAAAAGGCGAATGAGATCTTTTCTTGCAAAAGCTTTTTTTAATTTTATATTTGATGATTATGATAATGGGGTGTACGTCAAAGAAAAAGAATAGAAAAGGGGTAGGGGCGGGGGTTTGGGGTTGAAGAAGAAGAGAAAAAGGGCGGTGTTGGGGCTGAAGAAGAAGAGAAAAAGGATGGGGTGGGGCTAAAGAAGAAGAGAGAAGGAGTGGGGTGGGGTGGGCCGAAGAAGAAAGGTTTTGAGATTTTTTTTTCTTTTTTTAATTTATTATTTTATTATTATTTTGTCTTATAATTTTGATAATTTTAAAATAAAAATATTGCATTCACTTGCTTTAAAACGCCTGTGGTCACACATTTGTCCAACTCAATCATTTTAATGCCACATAAGCTCGGTCAATGGTCAGAGGGGTTTAGAAAATAGAGTTTCATCGAGTTTAAGGGTTCATTTGGCAAAGTGATGAGTAGAAGAGTTCAACTGACAAATGGATTCAAGTACAGGGGCCTCCCAGATCATTTCGGCTATTTTTATTGGTGTAAGTGATAATATTGAAGTTTTATGCTTTGTTCAAAGTAGTTATTATTTCATTTGACCAACTTGTCTATATAAATTAAAAGGCGGATAATCTGATAAAAAATTCACAACAGCTCAAATCGATCCAAAATAGTGTGGCATTTGGAACTTCAAAAATTTGGATCATTCTGCTTATGAATAGAAATTTTGAAGCTAAGTTTGTGGAATGTTTAGCAAAAGAATTAAAGTATGTGTCTTTTGAAGCTAAATTTGTGATATAACTTTACATAGTGATAAATGCTTAACTATGTCCCATTTTTCAAGGCATAGGCGATCGTGTGTAAAACTAGAGGCGAAATCAGGATTTTTGTAGAGAGGGTTCTACATATCAAAAAGTAAGCCGAAAAATGGATCAAAACGGATTGAGGAAGAAAAAAGTTAACCTTAACCCTCTAAATTTAATTTGTCTTGTCATGCCGCATTTAGCGTTTCTTCCTATTTTTACCCATGCTTTATTGGGTCTTTTTAAAAAATTGTGATTTTTTAATTTTGTAGTGTACTACTTTATTTTGAATTTTAAAAAATAAATAAGTTAGTGTTCATTTAATCATATATTACTTTGAAAATTGTTTAATATTTAAAAATATATATGTACGTGAAAATTGGGTTACTAATATTATAAAGAATATAAAAGGATAAATAAATGGGATCACCGACTTTTAGTTCATTTATTCAATTTATAAGGCTTTTCATATGTAAAAAAAAAGTGATGAATAAATCAAATAAATTTAGTTTACATCTCTCTAGAATAGAACTGAAAAAGATAAGAAAGAAATATCATGAATATTCATGCCTTTCAAACTTCTTCGATCGTTTAAATTTAATTAACCTTATTTTAAAATATATTTTTCTATTTTAGTTTCAAGTTTAAAAATCATTGATGAGTTCCTTTGAATTAGTATAAAGAGAGTTACGTAAAAATAAAATGATCAGTAGAGATAAAAAAAAGAATATAATACAAAAATAAAAATAACGCGCTTGATAAATTTGAACAAATGAAAATTGAAAAGGAGAAATAGCATAAATAATAATAATAATAATAATAATAAAGAAAAAGAATAGATAAAGCTTCAGCCCAAAAATAATAAAGCTTTTCTGGACTAAAATTTTGACCCTAAATGCTGAGCCCATCTCAATTTTGCTATCTAGGGACAAAAATAGAGGAAAGAATTGTTGGATGAAATCGAACCCAAGACGCTAAGACTTGAGGCGATTTCATGAACCCCCTTAAGTACTAAGTTAGCCTTTTTATATATGTTGAGGGAGTTCATTTTAATATATATACTCATAAAAACAGAATTTGATCTTATATATACATTTTCGACAAAGGGGGTTCGGTAACCTCCATGTACATCCACCCTTATGTTAAACAATATTCAGCTTTAAAGGTCGAAGTCAAACCACAAGAATTGAAAGACGGAAGCAGGAATGGGAAATCTTTCTCCTGTTACATGAATCCAATTTTCATTTCATCTGGGAAAAGCCATCTTTTTCTCAACAATGTCTTTGGCATTTGATCCAATAGCGTCACACTCTCCATGAGAAGAAAGATATCTTGATTGGCAACCATAACGCTCTAACGCATGTCGTTATGGCGCTTTGGAACACTGCCGATCACCACCTCTTGCAAGCAACCGTCGGTCACAAATGGGAATAATCATACGCTATCATAGGTGCTTCGAATTTCTTTGGAGATTCTCAATATTGATTCCACACACACACTGGGGGGGGGGGGGGGTAGTGACAATTAAAATTCATCAATATCAAGTAACAAAATGGGAAGTCAACACAGACTTGATCTACCAAGATTGGAAGAGACTAGGGGTGTCTGCATAATGATTGGAGTTTTAATATGAATAGAAAAAGATTATTCGCAACAAAATCGATTGATACATGAATAGTGTTTGATATAGGCTACATTCGATATTCTCTCGAACTATCAAATGTATGTCCCTTGGATTCTCTCGAACTCCACAACCCTTTTCAATAAAACACCAAACATTGCTTGAGTAGATAGACTATCCGTAGCTCATATCATTAAATAAGAAATTACTCGGATTATCACATCCCTGTCTCAAACCCATAGAATAATTTCAACAAGTCCTCACTATTGAATCTTAGTCAACTCCATTTTACTTTCTCAAGTCAAAATGACATTGGAGAGCTCAATCAATATTTGCAACCATCGATTTTAGGTTAAAACGTCGATAACAATAGATCCAGGTCATACAATCAATTTTACAACTGATTAAATATCAATATCCATTCGGGGTTTTACACCCCAATCAAATACACACCCTTAGCTAAGGATTTAGCTACTCATAAAAGAAGAAACAGAGACAATACTTATGTAGGAAATCTCTATTTCAAGCTGATGTGATTAAAAAAAATTTGAAATCCAAGTGTAGAGTGATAAAAATATGAGGTTTCTTCCTATACAAGCTAAGGAGTTTTTCACTATACTCTATCAATATTTTTTTCCTTCAAAAAAAGTCTCTACTGACTATTCCTAATTGGGAAGAAGATCAAACTACATAATTACACAAATCTCCATTATATCATTGGTATCTTCTAAAGGAAGCGCTAACTTTCATATTTACGTTTATGCCCTTCAGCTTCCCTCTTTGGACTTGCGCTGGACCGGCAAAACGCCAATTCAGAATAGTGGAGCGCCAGTTGCTTCCTCATTTTGACCTTCAGTTCTCATAGGAGCAACTGTGCAGGGATCGGCAAATCATTTCATAAAAGAAATGAGATTTTT
>JAJOOR010037470.1:0-11731 GCA_036250505.1 Solanum acaule | reverse complement strand
CCCAAACGAACGACCAGGCGACCGAACAGTCAGTGCCAGCAAGTCATAAATGACTTGGGGTCGCTACAGGAATGCTCTAAACGAGGGAAAGAATTCTTTAATTTAAAAATGACCTGGAGGGTCATTACAAACACCCTTTGTGATCTTATATTATCAATATTCACCATACCCTCAAGCCTGATCAAGGGTGGCCATTCTACGAAGATGGTGGCTGCCACCATCTTCACAGCCTTGGTGGCGATCCCTTTGCCCCAATACTTTGATGATAACACATATCCAATTTCACCCTTGAATCTATCACTTCCCACATGAGGTGATACACATATATAACCAATTGGCTTGCCATTTAAGCAAATTGTTCTGAACCATGGATGTGTTACAAAATATTTAGTAATGTATCTCTTCGCGTCTTTTTTGGTTAAGAAAGTTCCCCAAGTAAAGAACTTACTAACGTTTTCATCCAAAGACCATTCCACAAAATCATCAACATCTGTTTGATCCAATAACCGGAGACTTATTATGTCTGATTCATTCTTCATCTTCTTTTTTACTCAAGCTTAGATGCAACAGCTAGTTATAGCACAAAGTATAAGCAGAGTTCCTCTCGTAAGTTCTTGAATGTTACTTCAAGTTCTCTCTATATTTCTGTATATAGAAGAATGACTAGTTGCATTCCTATTTATAATAATAAGAACTAAATTAAACCAGGACTAGAAAATCTATTTCTATGTGAACTAGGACAAACAAATTTTAATTATATATTAATTAAGTAAATACTAATAATAATAAATCTTAAACATTTTAGGATTCCTATTCCAACTTTAAATTATTATTGCAACAGTTCGGATAAAAAAAGGAGTCTTTCATGTCGAGAGGTGTTTTTACCCATAGTAGTTTTTACACCTTTTTGTTGTGAGACGGGTGTTTCCACATAAAAACGGTGTATTTTTATTACTGCTTTTACTGTTTTATTGAAACACGTTAGAAAACCTGTTTCACTTAGGAGAACAGTTAAGATAATTAACTATCACTTAGATTGTGTAGAATAATAATATCTCGTCGAATTTCATTGGCAACTCTTCGTTAAGACAAGTAATATTAGGGAAGTGAAACATGACAAAGCTGAAACTTTATATTAAGCTAATAATATGAAGGATAAATAATGTTTCGAGGAAATTGCTAGGTTTTTACTGTCCTTTATAATGGGGTCACTTGCAATAGCAAAAAAAAAACGAAAACTTGTCCAACTGTACAGCTTTTGTTGGAGAATCCATCAAAAGTACTAAATTAATCAAGATGTTGTTTTTAGTTCAATTTCTATCTATTACTCTTTACGTTTCAATTTAAGTGTCTTAATTTGACTAGACACTAAGGAACGTAAAAAAAAATTGGATCTTACTATCCGATAGAATGTTGAAATTGAAAAACATACTAAATGGGTAATGCTAAATGACTAGAAAATTTAGCCAGAATTTAAAAAAAATCTACAATATCTTTTTTATTTTAAAATAAACTAATCTTTTTTCTATTTTTTAATTAAAAGATATTAAAGTTAAAAGAGTAAAAATCTTCAAAAAGATAAAATAATATAGATAAAATATCATTCTGGCCAAAAGGATTTTTCCATACTAAATATAAAAAGTGACTTTTTTTGGATAAATCAAAAAGAAAAAGTAAGACACTTATATTGAAGCGTAAAGAATATTATATATTTCAATAATTTCATGATGTTAAAAAGTAGTACTATAGAAGTTCACATAGTTCATGTTTGAAAATTTCTAAGTCTTTAAATTAGGCGATCTGAGCTAGAAATATTATTTTAAATCACGTTACATAAATTGAGACCGAGGAAGTAATAAAAAGAGAAAACATACAACTATATAAATTATTTCAAGTATTAAAACTAACCTTTAAAAGACACAAATCTTGTTTACAGAATCACTAGCCTTCTGATAACAAAGTCAACAGAGGAGATCAAGATTCAAGAATAGTTAATTTCTCAGCACACTCAATAACATTCTTATGCTTGATAAGAAATCAATTAATTAATTAAAGATTTTACAAACTTACTTACATAATAAAATAGCTAACAGGTTTCTATGGTCGGTCCGTAACCCCTGGATGCTGAAGACATCCTTAGGCTGATCTCATAATTCCGATGGTCGGTCCATGAATTTTCCTTCCTTTTTCTTTTGGTAAACTTATTGATCAGTAGATAAAATACTAAACATAACAATATCTTTTGTTTTCCCTTTAAGTAAATAATATTTCCTCAAAACACCTTCTTTTTTAAAACCAACTTTTTCCAACACCCTTTGTGATCCTGGATTATCAACATCCACCACAGCTTCAAGTCTCTCTAAGTGAGGCCACTCTACGAAGATAGCGGACACCGCCATCTTCACTGCTTTGGTAGCAATCCCTTTGCCCCAATACTTTGATGCTATCACATAACCAAGTTCACCTCTACATTTATTAGTACCATGAAAAGGTGAAACTGAAATTGTACCAATTGGTTTGCCATTTAAGCAAATTGCTTTGAACCATGGATGTGGAATTGCAACATCAACTACGTATGATATTGCATCTTCTTTGGATTTGAAAGTGTCCCATGAACAGAATTTACTAACGTTGTCATCACCAAACCATTCCATAAAATCATCAACATCTGTTAGGTCTAGTAACCTCAGAGTTATTATGTCATCTTCTAATTTGTTACTCAATTTCAAATTCTCAAGATTAGAAGATGTATCAGATTCCATTGCCTCGAATTGGAAAAAAAATATGAAAATATTTGAAGCTAAAGAGAATTAATTTTTTTTTTTTTTGAGGTTTTCCTAGATTGCATAGTTCTAGATCATGGAGATGTGGCCTTTTTATATTATTAATAATCTTGGAATTAATTTGACCATGGAAAATATAATGGAGGAGTTAGATAAGAAACCTTCTGGAACTTTCTTTGACCTAGAAACCGTGTAAAGCATCACTAAAAGTTTATGTTTCACTCGGAGGTTGTGATCGGGTTCGAGCCATGCCAATGAAACAAATTCGAATTCTTGATAGGAGCAGTTTTCTTTTTAATGAAGACATAATTTATAAATAGACATCTTAGTTTGACTTTAACCGACTACTAAACACTATTAAGGATGTAACCCTGAATAACTCGTATGTACCATCCGATTAAACATTCTATCTCATATCTGGATACTTTTTAACTTTTTATATCACGTCGAAGTCGAGTATCCATGAAACACAACAAAACAAAGTTAAAATATACTATATAAATGTATTTTTCTTAAAATTGAAGTATTTATTTATCATAAATTAAAATATATATCTATATTTTATGCCTTGAATGAATTCTACACCATATAAATTTAAAAATGAAGTCAACTAGATATTTACTGTTTTTATGACGTGGTCACCAAGGAATGGATCTATCACGAGCCATTTGCAGCCAATAAAAGAGAGCAATAATTTTCATAGCCGCCTCACTTGACTACTTTCCAACTTTTTCTTCGAAAATCCATCACAAGTGCTTAAAAATTAGGATGTTATTTTCTAGTCAACGCTGGAAAATTTAATTGACAAAGTTATTGTTATATAATTAGGAGATTATATATTTAACATAAAAATAACTTTCTATAAAAATACAAGGTAAGAACCTCATACATAGTGAGAACTCAATGCATGATGCATCTAACTGTTTATTCGTTCTTCACCTTAAACTAAACAGTTTAAGAATTCATAATATTTTACTTACATATAAATGTACTCAAAATATTATTATTTTTACTTACTTACTTGACACCAAAAAATAAATAAATACTTACTTATTTTCCACATAATCACATTGATATCATCAAGGCGGACCGTCTTATGTCAAGGATATCGACCGACACTATCGTTAAGATTTTTTAGTACGTATTATGTATAATATAAATAATATTAATGAAACAACTTGAACAAGTGAGTTTTCTTGGATTGTTGGTTTACTCGGTGGATCTCCAATTTCTAGTTAAATTAGGATAACCAATTTTTTTTGAGAATTCAGAACTCGTAATTCAAAATTCTAATTTGTCTCTGCTTGGGCTTTATTTAATCAACAATGTTAAGGTGAAAAGACAAACAATTTACCTACGAGTTTAATTTCTATGAACTGACAAAACTATTAGAACGAATTAACCTGCAACAATAGATAATCTTTCACTAGCAAGTATGATACAAAATATAGTTTGAAGACAGAGAACAAAATTTTGTTTATTTGCATCAAGCTTTTGAGGAGCTCATTCAAGGCTTACTAGAACTATTATTCAACAGAAAATAAGAACTATTATCCTAACTGAAAATGGGGAGATTGAAAAACACAAAAACACACAATAATCTAAATAGTTTCAGACGAAAATATAGAACAATAAAATATATATAAAAAAAAATACGTCATGACAATGTATTTACATGTATCAAAGGTTGAAAATCTTTTGAATAATTACTGAGATTTCTTGGGGAAATGGAGGAATTTCATATTAACAAGAAAAGGTTTAAGTTAATTGAGGTGAGGGAGTATGGATAAAAATCGTGAGAGAGGGAAAGGAGAGAATGTGGGTAAAAAATTGAGAGAAAGAAAAGCGGGTAATGAAGTCTTTTTTTCTTCTTTTCAACGACAATGAAGTCAAATGTGGGCCCAAGTTGAGAAATAAAAAGAAGGTAAATGAATTATATTAGGATATACTTTATTTGCTAAAATATTGACATTTTTAACAATTATTTTAAACTATAGATGTTTTTAATAATTATGTTAGGAATATTGACTAGTTAGCTAATTTTTCCATATGGATTAATTACAGAAATCTTACATTTTAGTTTACTTATTACCATTATCCTCTATAAGTTTTACAAATTTCCAAAATTCCTCATTTTCACGCATTAGATTAATGTATCTCGCGCATCATATTAGTGTATCTCGCGCATCAGACTAATGTATCAGCGCTTTATTATTGTATCCGTTTGAGGGATTTCTGTAATTATAAACTTTTAAGAGATATATTGTAATTTTACCTTAAAAGTGTGTGATTTCTGTAATTTGCCCTTATTTATAATAAATGGGCTCCAAGCCCACATTTAATTATGTAGTCTAGCCCATCTTTAGATACTGTGCATAGCAGGATCTTTGTGATCAACTGATAAGAAATGATTTTGGGATCAACTTGATCTCAAAAGCTAGATCATTGAGTGAGAATTATTTAAGACTATATAAAAAGACCAAATCACCTATTGAAATCAATGTGGAAAATCTGAAACTCCTCACATAACTAGGCTTGCTAATTAGAGCATGAACAATATAACATAAACACTCAATGGCCACTTGGAGTTTCACTTTAGAATTTGAAACTCTACAATAATAGCTATTTTCAAAATGTTTGTGAATTTTAAATGGAAATATGTCTAATTCAATCCCAAAAAATTAGCCTATAAAATAAAGATAGTACAAAATAATATAAGCTAGTGTTTGACCCCAAGTTTCCAAATATTCTTGGAAAATAATATTTGGGCCAAGTTTTTCGGTGAAATTACACCATGTGTTTGGCCCCAAGATTTTCCAAGAATGTTTGACTATTTCAAAAAATATGATTTATACTCATAAGTTCTAAAAGCTATTAAAATACCCATAAATTTGTATTATCATTTTATAATGAATATATTCCATTAAAAAATAACCTTATAATGTAATTGAAACCATCAACAATAACAAAATAACAATATAAGCAAGACAATACATTAATCGCATACTCAAACTTGTCACTGATTCGGTTATAATTATAATTCATTAAACACAAATTGTTTTTTATTCTCAATTTTGTCACTTAAATTAGAACTCAAACTTTTTCGGAGGAGGTAGTAACAAATATTAGTTGGAATTAATAAATAATAGGTATTTTTTATAAAATATAAAAATTTGGGTAATTTTTGAATTTTTAAAAATTTCCAAATATTAGAACTTGGCCTAAATACTAATTATTTTTTAGTACTCGGGAACTTGAAATACTTGGCAAATATATTTGCCAAGTTATATAACCAAACACCATTTTCCAAATTTTCCTCAAATTTTTCTCTAAGTATTCTTGGAGTCAAACAGATCCTAAGTAGTCCAAATCATATGTTGGGGACCAATGTGAAAAATTCTGACATATTTTCTCTCAATTTTTTCTTTTGAAAAGAAAAAAGGTACTTATAAATTTTTGTAGATGTGGGTAAAAAAAATCTGGTCAACATCACACTGGGCCAATAAATTGAGTGGGCATCACATTAATTTCTTTTATAATGATAAATAACACAAAAATGATGTAACACAAGAAAAGTTTGTGAGAGGAAAAATAGGTAAATAATAATTGGTCATTCGAAAAAAAAAAAAATTAACGTGGAATGAGACCTAACTTTTGCCCTTTTTACTGTGCATTGATGCTTCTTCAATATGTATATTGTTTTATTATTGTCTATGAGTTTATATTTTTGCTAAATAAAATTAACTTTGGTCATTATTCAGGACTCTAGAAAAAAAAATAGTAGTAATACCTTTAAAACCTCAGTGTCAAATAGTCCAAATTCTTCTTATTTTTTTATATTCCGTGCTTATATTGGAGTCTGACTAAATTTAAATCTGCGTTGAAAGTCTCACATTAGGGTTAAGGCTCCCTAAGGCGACTTCGTACCCAAAGGAGTTCGAAGTAGACAGTATCTTCCCATAAATAACATCGTCAAGGGCGGTACGTTGTTATGGATTCAGTATGATTCAATAGACTAAAGTTATATTCTCAATTTATAATAGAAAAATATTAACATAAATATAGAATTTATTTTTAAAAAAAATTATAATTCAGAACCGTTCTGATTATCATGACGTCTAATCAAAACTTTGATACATGATTCATTGAAAAATACAAAAAATATCTAAACAAAATCAAGATAAAGATAAAGATCATCTTTATAAAAAAAATATTTCTAAGATTATCAATAATAGGTCTAAATACATTGATTTAGATTATCTAAGATTGTCAATAATATGTCTAGATATATTGATCTTGATTATCTAAATTATTCCCAGACTATATTATTACAACCAAGGTTTTTCAAAATATTATCTTAAAAAAATGTTTTGAGGTTATGATATTATATGTCTTCCCTTTGTTTTTAGGTTATCACTCGATGTTTAAAGTCCACATTAAAAGTCCGACTAAATTTGAATTGAGCATTGTAATTAAGACCCATTTAGAGGTAACACTTTCAACAAAAAAATTTCATACCCGGTTACTTTTGGTCTCTAGTTGTTCTTTTACTTTTATAGTCATTTCTTACTCTACATCGTAGTTATTCATCTCAATTATATGACTCTTATGTATATTCCAAAAAATCTTTTCCATATTTTTATTTTTATTTTTATTTCCCATTTGTTGATACTTTCTCCATCTCAAATTTTAATTGTGATTTCTAAAAATAGTTATTCTAAAGTATTTCCTATTTTAAAATTTAAAACAATATCAATTGTTTTTTATTTTATTTTTAATAATAATTGTACTTAAAGCTTATAAATAACTTAATAGAGTATATATTTAATGAGTATGAAATGATAAAAAAAGATTCTTCATTTGAGATGTAAAAAAAATACGACCGATAATTTGAGACGAAAAACTGAAAGAAAGCCTTGTCATTGTCTAACTAATAATTGTACTTTGAGGAAAGTAATTGTGAATATAACTTTGTCTGCTATATAGACAATTCGTTTCCACTCTTTTACGCTTACTCTTCTCTATCTCTCATTTTTTTTTTTCATTATTTGTATTGTCCTTGAATACAATTAATGGAGGGTTGGAAAATTAATCAAAATACTGTTTCAATTTTTATTTATTAACTATAAGGTTTTTTTGAATATTGGGTTTAGTTTGTACTTTTTGTAAATCGTGATGATAAATAAAAGAAAATGCCTAGAAATTTGATAAAAAGCCTCTCTTCCCTAAGTCTCATAAGTTCTTTTTTTGTTTTCCACTCGGTGTTCAGAGCCCACATTGGAGCTCCAACTAAATTCGGATCGCACTCTGTAGGGTCCATTTGGGGGTGACGCTCCTAACAGGATTTTCTCCATACCCAGGGCTCGAACCCGAGACTTCTGGTTAAGGGTGAAGCACTTCCACCAGTGCACCACAACCCATATTGGTCCCTAAGTCTCATAAGTTGGTAGGGCAATAAGACCAAAAGAATATTATTATTTTTTAAAAATAAAATTATTTGGCTAAATTTTTAACTTATGTTAACTTAAGGGGTTAAAATAGGACGTTTACACTAATTAAAAGTTAATTATGCTTAGCTAAATTACATAGGGATTAGAACTGGAATATGACTATAACTTGAGATCAAATTTGCTATTTATCCTTATCTCTAACCTAAATAATTACTTGCTTAAATCAGGAAATTAACCAGAGGGATAAATTAAAGTAATATTATTATCATCATGGATAGGGGTATTCAAGGAATCACGGTTTGAATAAAAATTGATTCAAATAAAAAAATCAAACTAAACCAATTAAATAAACTGAGTTTATTTGGATTGGATTTGGTTTGCTTTTACATTTTTCAAAATTGATAACATTTTATTTAGTTTTAGTTTCGTTTTAAGAAAATCAAAGAAATAATCGAACTAATAACTTATATACATATATTTTATAATTATACATACATAACATATTATTTTTATAAGCAATTTCAAATATCTTATATATGTTTTCATCAAAATTTAATTATAATTATTTATAAAAGCAAAAATGTCCAAGACGAAAATATTTATCTTATTGGTTTCATGTACTATGAGTATCTATAGCAATTTTTGGTGGGACTAGGAATGCTACTATCTCTTCTTTGTCTAGATCAAAGTAGTGAATTTTAAACCTTTATTTACAGTAAATGTGTTTAGTGTTCAAAAGTTTTGTAATGCCAACCGTTTTAACTATATTTCCTTTTGAATGAATCATTTCTTTTATTATTGTGTATAATTAATAACCAAAATGAAAGCGATAACAACCAAATTGATAAATATACATTATATTTAATTCAATTTTAATAATTTAAAAACAAAACCATATGGAAACACCCCTAATTATGGACAAGATAAATTGGAGTCACTAATCTTTGAGTTGAAACATATCATTTCTGTTTTACAAAGCTAGCCTTAACAATTATGTTAAGTGGACCAATTGATAGGACATTAAGAAATGCCTTGTCTCACCAATTTAATTCATTAAATTAAATAGGGCTTCTTCTGAATTCCATTATTCAACCAAGAAAGTGGTCCCTTTACATAATATATTCTGCTAAAATATAAATATAACTATAACCTATCAACGAGGAGGTGGATATAATATCTCCACATTTACTTAGAGTTTTAAATTTAACCCTCGAATACGAAGAAAAAAAATCGTGAAATTGATTTTACGTTATGAATTTAGATTAATCAAATCTCTATTTATGTGAGAATTTATAACTAAAATTTAAAGCACGTGAATTTGTGGTCTTCCAAAAAAATTAAATATTTTTATTAGTATAGTATTATATGTTAATACATATGCTACAAGAAGACTAAATTGAATGTTAAATTATTTTTCTTGAGGACTAGATACTAATTTTCACTTTAAATATTTTATTTTATTTTATTTTTTAATGATGCATCTATAATTTAGAAATCGTAGATTCACTTCTTTCTTTAATATGATATTGAATACCGGATGACAAATAAAAAATAAATTAATTAATTCCAATAAGATCACTTTCAAGTTTCAACCCACCAAAAGTGACTCATTTGAAATTGGACACAAAACGTTTATTGTTATTCGGGACAGTTTTGGAAATTAAAGTACATTCCAAATTAATTGCACATTTGGACAGCAAATAGTGCATCTAATTTTGGTACTAATTATCGTATTAATATAGCATGATTTCTTTTTGAAAATAATTCTTTATTTCATTTTATCTGACATATTTTTCATTTTAATTTGTTGACAGATCTTAGTGGACCTACTTCATTTTAACAGAAATAAACTTAGTGAATGATAATTGATTTCACAAATCGAATCAAAATATTTAAAAGTAAATATACGGAAAAGTTAAAAAGAATTTAGCGTATAATATATATATATATTTTAAATTATATATTTATATAGTTTGGTATAATATTTGGTATTACTTATTCTAGTTAAAATAGTTTAGAGGAGTTTTAGAACCCTCGCAAAGAAAAAATGTGTAACTAATCATTTTTACTCTAATATGGTACATTTTTGTGTTTCTTTCTTGAAATATATATTTGGTTTACGTATCAAAGGTCTTATTTATTTTTTAAAATTTAATGACCGGTCAAATAATTTCACATTAATTAAAAAATGAATGCATCATAATTTTCAAGTAAAATATTTTTTAAAAAGAATCTGGAAAATTTAGTCATATTCTTTTATATTTTTGTTTCAAAATTTCAAAATAGGTGATGTTTCACAAATTAAGAAGTCATTGACGACTTTTTCTTCTATTTTACCCTTTTTAAAATAAATAAAATTTTACACAATAAAAAATCATAAAAAAGTTTCTCTTTTTTTAAAAAAAAAACATTTGATTAAAGGGGTTATTTGTAAAAAACACTTCTTACTTCTTAAAAGTAAGTAATTTTCGAATATGCTCAAATTAAAAACTATCATTTATTTTAAAACCGAGGAAAATGAAAATACTTCAAATCATAAATAACTCTTGTAGGGACCAATGTGCACTTTGCATAAATGATTTTGGACAATGACCAGAACTTGATTACATATCTTAATTACTTTGACCATTTCTTTTATTTTTTGCTATTTGGCATTAATTGCATATATCAATTATCAAGACAATGCAACCTACTTTTTTTTTAAAAAAAAAAAAGTTCTAATCAAATCAAAGGGGTATGGTTGAGTGGTCAAATTAAAATTTCTACAATCTAATTGATTTTGACTAATTGACAATAGAGTTGGAAAAAATCTAATCACACAGTTGTAGAACATGTTCATAAATTTTAGAAGAAAAAAAAGAAGAGGAATATTGAAACTAATACTTCTTCTGCCCTAATTATTTGTCCACTTTTAAATTAACACACTTATTAAGAAAGTAATAATTGATATAGTAATTTATCAAATTACCCCTATTAATTATAAAGTGGATGAATTAAAAACTTAAGATCTTCAAGAAATTCTATTTTTTCAAAGTAATTAATAACAGGTAAAATTTTTTTGTCCTTTCTTAATTTGTCAAAATGGACAAATAATTAGGAATAAGTAAAAAAAAAAAACGTGGACAAGTAATTAAAGACATAAGGAGTAATGCTTTCTCTGAAAATAGTTTAAAGCATGTTCGTCGTTTTATGATTTGATAACAAAGTTATCTTAGGATTAACCGTGAGACTAATTGGTCGTTTGGTACAAACATTGATAATGCATAGATTAGTAATGTAGGGATTGGTAACGCATTGATTAGTAATGCAAGGATTAGTAGTGCAAGGATTGTTTTTTGTCAATTGTTTAGGTCATTACTTTCTACTTAATCTTGTGTTTGATTTAAAACTCTACAAAAAATTTCTTTCCTATTATACTCTTGTGTTATTATGAGATTGTTTATTTCATGTAATTGGATCAATGTAGATATTAGTATTTTTTGTTCCATTTAACTAGTT
>JAJOOR010037469.1:0-14034 GCA_036250505.1 Solanum acaule | reverse complement strand
GAGATGCACCAAATAAAGCACCACCATTTAAAGGGTTCTTCCTATCAATTTAGTAAAAGCCATTGTGAATACAAACATCGATCAACTCAAAATGCTCACAGTTAATATAGCTTCAATATGGTCCTTAAATTTAGGTGCATTAAGTGTTAGACACTCGAGCAACTAAGCCATTTCAAAACAGCAATAAGACAATATATAGTAGATGAAACACGATATCTTAGTTATAGAAATTTGTATGTTGCTTAAAGGCATAAGCCCATACCTTCAACGACAATGCACTGCATACCTTTTACTGAATTACTTCGCAATTCTCTTTGAATTAGTCACGTCCAACATGTTGAATACCAACTAAAGATTATAGTGCTGCTTATGAACTCCAGTCATCTCGTCGAATGGATCTTCACTGGATAAAATAGAAAAATCATTGAACTACTTATTGCAACACTTCAGATTTTGGAAAATGAAGAAAAGAGATTTTTGGGTTGCACGATGTGTCTACGGGTCCCATCTATAGACCATAGAAGCTTGTACGGGTCGTAGATGGCAACCGTAGGAAGAGGGGAAATAATGTTTTAAAAATCCCATCTACAGACCGTAGATCAAAACCATAGAATGGCCCGACAATTTGAAGGGGCTTTTGGTTCTTTTCTCTAATTATTAATGTTTAAACTTGTTCATTTTGGTTCTAATCCCAAGACCTATATAAGTCTTTTAGACCCAAAAACTATCCATTCAAAATCATTCCCCTAAACTCCTAAATTCCCTCCAAGTACATCCCCTTGAAATTTCCTCAACTCAATGAAGAACAATCTAGGGTTTCAAGCACCAAGACCTCAAATTCACCATAGAAATTGGGACTTGAACTCTAAGGTATGTTAGTATTCACCTATGGAGTCCTTTGACTCCTTTCCTCCATAGGGTTTCTAAATCTCCAACTTTATAAAGATTTATTTTCAATTCAAGTTAGGGTTTTCTTCAATCTTCATGGGTTCCTTTCAATTATGATCTAATTGATTGTTTTCTATCTATTTAGGTGTGAATTGAAGTAATTACATGTTTTTTTATTTAAATTCATATGAACCCATGCATTCACACATGATTAAGCTTATGAACTATGAAAGATGAATTTATGACGATATGCATGTTCTATGATGAAATTTATGTAAATAATTTGAGGATGCTTTGAGATTAAAGTATCAATGTTGTAGTTGTTGTGAAAGGTTCTCACCTAAGTTGAATCAAGATTTAGGAGTTATTCTAAATGAACTCTAGCTTGGATTGGTTGCTTAATTGTACCTTTCCATAGATAATAAGATGAATATGACTAATGACTATTCCGTGGGATTTATACTTAGCACTGAGAGGATATTGGGATGGAAGCTCTACCGTTAGTAGAGTCGGGTTTCTAGTAGAAATCTCCCTATCCCATAACAATGTGTCAGCATAAGTTTGTCTTAGATAGACATTAGCTACTGGATCAACTTTAGCTCAAATGTATGGTTCTTAGCTTGGCAAGTAAGGACATCTCTTTTCGGTGTGGGATCGACGCTAGATTCCTTGTTGTAGCTCACATGGTCTATGTCGGTTATACGGTACACTCCCCCCAATAATGAACTAAGGTTACTTTCTAAAGTATCTCACAAGTGCTTTAAAGATGATTAGCTTGTATTGACCATGATTATGACTTATGTTTTCTAACCCTTTTATCTTATGATTTTGCTTGGTCATTGCATGTCACGTAAAGTCCTTTTTAGCATGACTTCATAACTCTTATGAATCACTACCATACTTAGTACATTCCATGTACTAATGCATACTTGTGCCTAAATTGTTTCACTAATGTAGGGTCCGACACTCCTACCTCCCATACTCGTGGCAAGTTGGTTCTATTGGCTTTGAAGACTGGTGAGTCCTTATGTTTCGACGACCGAGACACGTTTATATTTTTATGTCATTTTAGTTTTCAGAATTGTATGTGATGTATGAGTTACGTCTCAGTCACTTTTCTTATGATATATTAGATGGTTTATTGAGACTTATGTAGACTTTCACTCTTTTTGCCAAACTCTTTAATGATATTGAAGGTGCAAGAGGGGGGTGAATTGCTCTTTTTCAATCTTCTTCTTCGAATAGTCGACATGTGAGATTCATTAGTTGACTATTAGATCCAAAAAATATATAATGAATATGAAAGTGCAGAAAGTAAGATTGACACATAATGTTTTTATACATGTTGGGATCCAATGTGGATCTTACGTCCAGTCCCCTTGGGTTTCACGGGTGTTCTCTTCTAGCCTTTTGAATCTTTGTGACGAGTACAAGTTTAGAGTATAGTTCTTATGTCTACACTCTTATCTTTTTCTTTCTTTTTCTCTTTTGAAACACAGTCTTACCAACAACGTTTTTCTCTCCTCTCTTTTTTGTTTACACAGTAAAACTAAGTAATACAATGCTTGTTAAAAATAGAGTAGAGAATGTGTGAAGATTCAGACTCAATATACGTCTTATTCCTTGGATTTCTTCAAGCTTTTATACAGAGTCAAGACTTGAATGTATGTCTTATTCCTTGGCTTTCTTCGAGCTTTTATAGAGAGTCAAGACTTGAATCTTCTTTTTCTGAAGAAATAGAAACCCAAGAGAATTGATCCCTGGAAAGAGGTAATTAAGAATCCTTCTTTCCAAGAATAAAGCAAAGGCTAATCTTCAACTTCTTTTTCGTAATCTTCAGCTTTCCCTTTTTTTGAGTGAGATTGATCTCTGAATTTACTATTTGATTGAGGCCAGTTATTTTATAGTCGTTTACACATCTTTAATTGAAGATTTTGTAGCCATTTCAGTTCCCTTGAGTGAAATCATGATCACCGCAGTTACAAAATTTGATTTCCACTGATTATGCCTCGTTTTTGGACGACCTATTTGATTTGTTCCTTTTTGATAGTTTGATATCCTGCAAGGATCCATAATTGTTTATCATCATAATAATTCTTGCACTAACAGATATAAGATTGTTCCATTGAAATCAGTATTTCTATTATCTTGTATGATGTATTCTAAGTAGCTTGTGTAGGACCTCTTGGGGTTCTATAAGCCATGTTACACCTAGGGTATAATTTGGGTCGTGCCACTTATAATGTTCATAGAGGCTATGAATATCAAATGCATGTATTCGATCATTTGTCAAGAACTTATATGTTTCTACATCCATGTCAATTTTACTCTGCGCCAATTTTTCAATTAGAAATCCATCACTTTCGAAAATAAAATAACATAATAAAATTGCAAGACCCAAAAAAAGAGACCTTGCCAGTGTAACTAGCCCTTTCCTGTTATCATGGACATTTGGAGTGAATCTATATTTATCACCTAGTTAATATAGTCGATCCTAAATCTGTTTGAGATAGAGACATGAAAGTTCAAAAGTTTGGATTTTGTGCATGCTTCCATGTTTTGGAGTTTTTGAAAATTTAATAATTGATTTTAGTCAAAAGTTCAGGAATACAACCTCAAAATTCAATTCTGACGGTTGTTGTAGCTTTAAAATGTCGAGTCTGATCTAGGATGACATTTGGTGCAGATCTTGAGGCTTCCAAACTAATCTCAAGCCGTCTTGTAGAATTTGGCGTAAAACACTTGGAAGTTTTGACATCTCCATTGAGTCACCAAATTCGGTAGGGTAGCATATCTCATTTACATGCACGGGGTTTTAAACCAAATATGAGCACCCGAGTGGAATCTGTTTGGACTTAGCTTGAAATTTTGTGCGCCTCATGCTGGTGAAACTGCCTTTGCGACCCTGGTGTTGCTTAAGAGGCCTTTGATTTAGCAGCCTCTGCTCTAGCATCTAGGGGTCTATCTTTGCGGGTCAAGTCAGCTAAGGACCAATCGCTTTAGTGGCCTTGGCTTTGCTTAGGTGATTTTTTCTTTAGTGGCTAGGGGCTCACCTAAGGAAATTCTCCTTGCTTGTCCAACTTCTTTAGAGGTTATCAATTACTTTTACGATGTTGCTTAAGTAGCATATGTGGCTGCTTTTCTAGCATCGACACTCAGTCAAAGACTATTGTGATGTTTTTTCTCTTTGTTTTCAGACTTGATTTGAGACCACTTTAGCTCCTTTATTTAATGGGAATTGGTGTTTCTTACTGGGATATATTGGAGAAGTCTATGGGGACTCTCGGAAGGGGTTTGAAGATTCATTTTGGAGGTAAATAGCTCCCTGGACCTCCTCTTGTTTTTTTTTTTTAACAAATCTTAGGTCCACAGCTGGACCCATTTTATTAATAATGTGCACAAAACAAAGGAGCCCTGTTCAGTACAAAACAGGCCCAAATCGCCTGGTCCAAAATAAAGTTTCCTAATTATTTAGATATCACTAGACATAGTTAAAGAGTACTCAGTACTCTCCTGTGTCTTTTCCACCTTGTGTATGTTTCTTTTGAGGTGGAATCGACACTTTGCAATCTTCAAGCTCCATCCTTGGTTGTTGTTAGAATGACTCTGGGTATCTTCTTCCTTAGCCTCCAATGAGTCCATTCTTTTCATTTCCTTCTCGCCATGTTTGTTGTCTCCAGGTAGTGGATTGAAATTGAAGCTGACGTGGTGGTGGGACGTCAAACAACCCCTCTTTTTGATAAAGCTTTTTGGTAGCTAGGGGAACTAGCTAGGTATGTAACTATTGATCCCTTTTATGGTTTTCTATATTGTGTGAATGTATCTTCTTCCTTCCCCTGCTTTTGCTTTTGATTCATTGCCTGCTTATTTTCCGTGTCCTAATCCTAAGGTTATGAATCCGAGCCTTGTCCATGTTTATATGTTTCCTTATATTTGCTGGTAGCTCGTAAAAACTGTGATATTCCTTTGTGTCTTGTGTGTCTAGAACTTCATTAGCTAATGAATCTGCCACTGTGTTTCCTTCTCTAAAGATATGTTTTATGTTTTCTTGTATTAGCTGCATTTGGACCCTTATGCCTTCTATTATCTCTATAAGTTCCCATGTCACCTTCCATTCCCTCTCAATCATCCTTTACAGCGTGAGGGAATCTGTTTCAATCGTTACTTCCTTTAGATTAATGGACTTACAAAACCCCAAAGCTTCCTTAATAGCCATAAATTCTGCTTCTACATTTGTGGCTATACCTATTCCTCTGGCAGCAGCTTATATCAAATCTCCGAACTCATTCCTTACACAGAAAGCAAGTGCACTCTTTCCAGGATTTCCCCTACACACCCCATCAGTATTACATTTCAGTCTGTCCCTTGTTGGAAATTTCCAAGTAACGCAATAATAGTGTAATCTTGGTTTGTATTCCTTTAATAAGTTAACCATGTGAGGCCAATCCTCATTTCCTATCTTCATCCAAGGGTATAAGCTTTTGAGTAGTTTCCTAATCATGTCTTGTACTTGACATATCATGTTATTCAAAGTCACATTTCCTCCATGCTTGATACTATTTCTCCTTTTCCATATAATCCACATTATGAGTGTTGGCATTGCTCTGTATACTGACTCCAGCTTTGGTGTTGTGTGAATATTCCACCAAGTATTTATGAGTGTTTCAGATTCATGTCTTCTATGTCAATGCCTGCAAAAATAGCAAACTGCCTTCATAGCTTAGTAGCTATGGGTGCCGTTAGAAATAGATGAGTCATGGTTTCTTCTTGTCTTTTTGTCATAACACCAACATCTAGATACAATATTTATCTTCATTTTTTTCAAATTGTCATATGTGGCAATCTTCCTTCTCCAAGCCTTCCATAAGAAAAAATTAACTTTGAATAGAACTCCCTTTGCCCAGATTTTGTTATTTTCTTCCTTCTTTTCTCTTCTCTGCCTCAATAGTTCCCAGGTTGATTTCACAGTGAAGCTGCCTTGGGTATTCCCCATCCACCAAGGTATATCATTACTTTGCCAATCAACTGGTGGAACTATATTCTCCACAATATGTACTGTTATTTCTTCAGATAGCTTATCCCTCAGTTTTTGTCTATCCCATTCTCCTCCCCTTGTAAAATCCCCGACTTCTAGTTCTTCTTCTCTTGCACCTTCACCTTTTATATAATATAAATTCCTTTGTCTAGTCCAATTATCAAACCAAAAGCTGGAATTTCCTGATTTTATTTGCCACCATATGTTATGCTCTATTTCCTCTTTTACTGCTTTCATTTTTCTCCAAACGTATGAAGCACCACATCCCTTAGCCATGATATGATGTAATTTTTTGCAATATTTGTTCCACATGTATTCACCCCACATGGAGGATGTAGAAGTTCTGAAATTCCACCAAAGCTTAGCAAATAAAGCATTAGACACTACATTTAGAGATCTGAGACCAATTCTCCCTCCTCCTTCGGAAAACACATATTTTCCCAAGATACCCAATGTTTGTTTCTAGATCCTGTAGCATTTGCCCAAAAGAATTTAGCAAAAATTCTATGAAGTTGCTCAATCACACCTGTCGGAGGGTTCATAGCTGAAAGTAGATACACTGGCATGGATTGCAACACATGTGTGATCAATATATATCTGCCCCCAAATGATAACAACTTATTTTGGTATAAATTAAGTTGTTTCATCACCTTCTTGATCAAATCTTCAAAATGACTTTTATTCTTCCTACCATAAAATATAGGGCAACCTAGGTATATAAATGGAAAATTGCCTTGTTTGATGCTGGTTATCCTCTTAATTCGATTGCACACTCTTTCTAATGTCTTTTCATGAAGATAAAATAAGCTCTTGTCTAGATTGATCATCTGTCCAGACTCCATTTAATACTCTCGCAGTACCTTCATCATTTTCTTCATTAATCCTCTATGTCCCGAACAAAATAGTATGGTATCATCATCATATGAAAGATGGTTTATTCTTGGGCTCCACTTAGGCATGCCATAGCCTATGAAATCCTATTCTTCATATAAATTATTTAGATTCCTTGTCAAAACTTCTGCTACAATTATGAAGAGTGTGGGTGATAAAGGATTTTCTTGTTTTAGACCTCTGGATGATTGGAAAAAACCATATGACTTCCCATTCATCAAAACTGAATACCAGTTGCTACTTATTAATCGCACAATCATATCAATAATTCGTTCTGAGAAACCAAAACTTCTTAGCACCCTTACAAAGAACTTCCACGACACTCTATCGTATGCCTTTGCCATATCAAGCTTGACCACTACATTATGCAACTTATTTCTCATGTTAATATCTCTGATTATCTCTTGTGCAAGCAATACATTCTCGTTGATGCTCCTTCCCTTCACAAAGCCTGACTGATTAAGAGAGATAATTTTGGGCAGCACTTTCACCATTCTTTCATGCATCAGTCGTGAGATAATCTTGTTTGTGAATGTACTTAAGCTAATAGGCCTCAGGTCTCCAAATGTCTTTACCTCCTCCTTCTTTGGAATAAGCACCAGGTTGGTATGAGTAAACCTGGGTAACTCTTGTCCACAAAAGAAAGCCTTCACCATGTTTGTAATATCATTACCAATTATTTCCCAATAAGATTGGAAGAATTGACCCGAGAAACAATCACGTCCACTTGCACTATCTCTATTTAATGAGAAGACCACCGTTTCACTTCCTCTTTGGATTGCATTTGTACCATCCCCTCATTTTCCCCTTCCGAGATTAATTTAGGTATACACTGGATCAATTCCAATGTGCTCTCCTCAGAGGTCTGCCTGAACTGTTCCTTAAACACTTTGACTGTTTCTTCTCCTATATGCTGCGGATTATTTATTACATCTCCCCGTGATGTTTGAATTTCCTTGACTTGAAGCTTTCTCCTTCTTTCTTTCACATAAGCATGAAAGAATTTTGTGTTGTTATCTCCATCTGTGAACCATCTCATACCTGATTTCCGCTTCCAGTATTCTTCTTCAATATGAAGTTAGCTCTTCAAGTCTGCCTCCACCTTGTTGAGTAAGCCCATGTTTTCAGCAGTAGGCGAGATTTCTAACTGTACTTCCTTTGCCTTCACCACATTTTCTAACGTGACAATTTTATGGAAAATATTCCCAAAGGTTTTCTTGCTCCATTTTGACAATGCAGTTTTGATCATCTTCAACTTGGCATGGACTATATAGAATGGAGATCCTGTTATTTCTTCAAACCAGCTTTCCTCGACTATCTTCATAAATTCATGATGTTTAGTCCAGAAGTTCAGGAATCGAAATGGTTTTACCAACTGTTCCTGAGAATCATTACCAAGCACATGTAATGGAGCATGGTCAGAACCCTGTCTAATTAAATGATGCACCTCACTATTAGGTTGTAACTACATGAATTCATTGTTTCCTAAGACTCTATCCAGCCGCTTAAAGATACAATCATTTTCAATTCGTCCATTCTACCAAGTGTAACAACTACCTACGAATTTCAATTCATTTAATGCTCAAGCACTCATACAAGCAGCAAAGTCAGTTGTTTCCTACAACGTCACTGGCAAACCACCTAGCTTCTCTGACTCATCTACAATTGTATTGAAATCACCGCCTACCAACCAAGGACTACTAGATTGAGCAACAATATACTCCAAATCATCCCATAATTCTAGTCTTTCTAGGGCACTACATCATGCATATACAGCCGTTACCCTGAAACACGCATCCCTACCTCTGAGTTGGAATTGCATTGTTAATTGTTGCATAGTGTCTTTTGAACCTTTCTCCACCCAATTATCTTCCCAGAAGATCCAAATTTTTGATGAACTATTCACCCTAGCATTAGGAAGACCTAACTTCCTCCTATAAGCTTCCAATTAACTCAAGCTTTGAAAAGGTTCTAATATAGCAATGTATGAGTAATGATGTCTTTTATGTAGATCAACTAGTCACTCAAAAGATTTTTGAGTCCTAACAGACTTGATATTCCAAAATATGGCCTTATTAATCATTAATCAGATGTAAAAGACGACCCCTTCTTACTCCTTGTATTTATTTTTGATTGAGGTAGAACCTGCCTTGTATTTTCTTGCATTTTGCTTTTAAGATTATCAATTTGTCGTGGTGACAGATCTCCATTTTTACTCGCATAATCTACATTAACATCAATATTTTCATCTTCCTCTGAATTTTGCTTATCACTGAGCGCTGCAGATGTTTTTATTTTGGGTACCTCCTCATCTTCTTTTTCATCAATCAGTCCCCCTTCATCTCTTGAAAGTGCAAGCACTGCTTCAGTGTCAACTTCCTCACTCTCATGCACCTGCTCAAGTTTTTTTTCTGGAGTATCTTCTGATTGCTCAGATTCTTTTGCCAGATCACCATTGTTATTCACTGAACTCTGGGCGTTATGTTGTTTGCTTTTATTATTGGATCCTCTGGATTGTTCTCCTATACTTTCTACTGCTCCACTTGATGGTGTTCCTGTCTTTTCTCTTGATCACTCCCCTCTAACCCTTGATCTGCCTTTTCCTTCATTGTCTTATCTTTTTGTTCCTCAAATTTGTTACATGTTATTGTCACATGTTCTTGTATTTGTGGCTTAGGATTCCATCATTGCTCCACCCTACTCTTGTATGGTTTTGGTTCCCCATTGTGATAATTTTTCCTTCTCTGCTCCTGGAAACTTACCTCTTCCACTTCTTTTGTTTTTCCACGATCTTCCTTAATTGTTCCTTCAACCCCCCTCATTTGTGATTTATTTGTTATGTCCCTATTTGCACCCTCATTCTTCATATGTCTGACGTCCTTTCTTCTTTGTTCTCCTCTTTTGGGTAAAGTTCTGGATGAATGATAAAACATTCCTTCTCATTGTGCCCTTGAAGCTTACAAGAATTGCAATACTTAGGCACATAGTCATAATTGATGTGTATCCACTTCTCCTTCACTTTTCCCATTTTCATCCTCATACCAAGATTGATTCTTTTTGGAAATTCCCCAAGTAGATCAACTTCTACTTTTACCCTTGCATAGCTTGGTCTAATTTTACTCTGGGTAGCCAAATCCACTTGCGATGGTTTGCCAACTGCCGATGCTAAAGAGAACACTGTTTCTTTTCCAAAAAAAATTGGTGGCAATGCTGGAAAGGATATCCACGCTATTGTCGTTGATGTCTCCTTCTTTGGATCGAAACAAGGATCCCACTTAAGTGTCCGCATTGGATAGGACCAATGACTATGCGTAATATAAAATTGTGGCTTGGATAAGAGATTCACATAATCATCCAATCTTGTTGCCCTAATCAGAATATATCTATTGCTTAGCAGCCCAATGTTTACCTCCCCTTTTAGCTCACATTGTTTCAGAATTAGTCGTCTCAGATCTTGAATATCAGGCCACCCGTACGGAAATTTTCCTACTACAGCATGCTGCAGATCTTCATTGATAATCATCTGATTCACCTCTTCTTCTTCCCACACTATCCTTGGCTCCCCATGTAAATAAGCTATTTGTTTCAGTGGAATAGGTTTGTATTCGGGTTGAATAGGTTTTAATGTGTTTGCATAAGTCTTCTTCAAAGGATCCTCTGTTATCAATTGTGCAGTTGGCACAACCTCCACCGGAGGAGACTGGCCAATGGCCAGCAAGGCCATAACTTCGATGGTTGTTATGAATTAGGTTTCTGTCGGTAGGGTTTTTTCTGGCCAATTTGGAATTTGTATATCCATTTAGTATTGAAGAGTTACTACGATTTCCTCCTCCTCTTGCTCTCTAATTGTGTCCTTAGAGATTTTTTATGCATATGTGTGATTGCTTGCTTTTTGAGCTTGAATTATGTCCCATTTTTGGACATAGGTTTAGTAAGCCCATTTGGACTTTGGTGGAGTCAATTTTAGGATTCCTGATGTGGGTCCCACATTTTTATGTTGACTTGATTTTGGATCTATATCCAATTATTGTAATTTTGATGTCAAAATGTTTGTATTGACATTATGATTCTATTTTTGATAGTTCTGCAGCGTACAGAGGCCATTCACAAGGGAAACGTTCTAGAATTGTGATTTTAGAATGTGTGCGGTCTGGTATGAGGTAGGTAGGCCATGGATTTTCTTCCTTTAGATTGAGCTTGAGAATGTAAATGCATGTTGATTAGTTGGAATTTTGGTTGGGTTGCTAGTTGATCATGTTTATCTTGTTAGAAATCATGTTTTAGGCTTTTCTTCGGGGTTTTATGGGACGGTTAGCTTGTTGCTTCCCTTCTTGTGAGCAACCTTACCTTGTGGCCCAAGATTATACTTGTTTATGATTGTTGTAGAAAGCATGTTTGGCTATAGTCTAGGTATAGACTAGTGGAAACCTTAGACTTGTCTTTTTAAAACTAATAGGGCTTAAAATTGCCCTGATATCGCTTCGAATGAATTAACTCCACGTAGAATAATGTAGCAGATTTGGGTATGATCGAATGAGCCTTTGTTAGGAGGTAACTCATCTCCAATTACATTTTCTCTATAAATTCCTTTATCTATGGCCCAAGTGATTCACAATTAAGATTTCAGGTTTCATTAGATGATTTGTGATTGGTTTTGGTTTGAAATTAGAGTGTTGTATTGATTACTTTTGAGTGGATGTCATTCAATAGTGGCCTTGTGATGATGGTTTGATATGGGATCCTACATAGTAGCTTATTTGGTTGCATATTCAAGGTTTGGCCATGCTACTCTATTAATAGTCATTGATTTATGTTTTGGTCATATGATCTTCTAGTGTAGTTGGTGACAAGTTGGAATCTAAGCCCAAGTTCATTGATCTCATTTTCAGAGTTAATGTCTAGTAAGTCTTGAGGATCGGTGTGGAGACGTCTGTATCCTATCTTCGGGAGGCTACAAAGCATCGTTAGGAAGATTCTCTCTTTTGTATGGGTGTTATGCATCTTATGTCTTATTGGTTTCATAGAATCTCACTGGTTTTATTCTTTCATAGAATGGTTCATACGCACGACTCACCAGCTGGGGGTGATCCACCCAAGCTTGGTGATAAAGCCACAAATTAGGGAAGAAGAAGACCTTGGCACCGTGCAAGGGCTACAACACCAACCGGTGATAAACAAAGGACTCCTAAGATAATTCCAGAGCCTCAGGTAGCTTCAGTTCCTCCTCAACCAGTGGGGTTGGGGCTAGCCAAGACCCCACCCAGAACAACTAAGGCTCATGAGCTTCAAGCGGCCATTACCCAATTACTTTATATTTTTGAGGGCATGCAACAGGCCCCAACTCCAGTTATACCAGCACCGTAGGGTCTGCCTACAACAGTGAATCCACAGGTAGAGATGCCACCAACACCCACTACTACCCAGTCAGTTTCTGTGGTTAGAGCTTTGTCGTTAAAGTAATATAAGATGCTTAGAGTGTTCTTGAGGTTGTCACATCTGAGGTTTTCTAGGGTGATTAGGGAGGGTGCCCATGAGTTTCTCACCACCTGCAACGAGCAGTTGCATAGTTGGGTCTAGTAGAGTCAAGAGCAGCCCACTTCACTGCATACCAGCTTAACGGGCTAGCCAAGAAATGGTGGCATTCATACTTAGAGACTAGACCAGCTGGGATGCCTACAGTGTTATGGATGAGTTTTCAGAGGCCTTGTTGTCCAGATTCATTCTACTCTTGAGGTTAGTGTTGGGTTTTATGACTGTGTCTGAGATGAGGTTTCATTATCTCATAGGTCATGCTATGATTATTCTTCCTACCAAGAAAGAGAGAGTTTGTTGTTTTGTTCGTGGGTTGAGACTTCAGTTGCAGTTTAAGATTGAGTCTATGGTTTCAGCGGGCCTCTCAATCTTAGATATTGCTGACCGTGCCAATATTATGGAGCAACTTCGTCATGAGTATCACATGGGTAATGAAAAGAGGGCTGGGCATCATGGTAGCTACAATAGGTCATATTCTAGGCCTAAGAACTCATATAATAGACCTTGTCGGTGTTTTCTGCAGGGTTAGGCTTGTCGACCTATTCCGGTGATGCTTTAGGCTTGAGAAGGTGACCAATATAGTCAAAGTGATGCTGGTATGGGTCAGAGTTCGAGAGGGTTCATAGTCATGGTCTTTAGGCCATGGTTATCAATATGTTATGGGTCAATCTTTATAGGGTTGCTATGACTGTAGGTATTTTGATTATTAACCTAGAGATTCTCCTTGTAAGGGGAAATTGTAGCAGCTCCCTATCCAGCTAAACTAGTTAGAATAGTAGCACTTCCAGCTAGAGGTGGTGCCTAGGGTCAGGACCGATGAGGCGGTCATCAGGGAGCTCTGGGAGGATCTCAGGGAGACAGGTCAGGTGGTAGGACTGATGCTTGAGGCAGAGGTGGAAAAGTCCACCTATATCCGGTACCATTGAGGGCGGAGGCTGAGGCACTATACAATGTTATACAATGTATGATCTTTTATGCCATCATCCCACCACGACATTTTTCAATCCTAGCTCTACTTTTTTTTTTTTTATATGTTTCTGTATATTATGATTCCATATGAGTTTCATTTCAGAGACTTTGGTAGCATCGTTGCATGTTTCGACCCATTGTGGGTGAGTTTTTAGTAGTGGGTCTGGTGTAAGGCTAGCAATTGGACTGATTTTTTTTCGGTCCGGTTCGGTTCCTGTACCGGTAAGTCCGGTACCAGTTGAACCGGTAAGGAACCGGCCTTATAGGTACCGGAATCGGTACCAAAACGGAACCCGTATTTTTATCCGGTTGATCTGGTTCGGTAAGAACCGGTTTCGGTCCGGTAAGAACCGGTTCCTGTCCGGTTCAACGGTCAATTTTTTTTTTTTTTTAAAGGAACGTTATAAAGCCATTAGGCCCTTTTAGTCGTTGGGCTGGTGCCCAAAACGGCTCCAAACAGCCCCCCACCCTTCTCTACCCCTTAACATTATAAATATACCCATATTTTTTCATTTAAATCACAAATTCACAAACTATTTCATTAATATCTTATAAAATCTCTTAATTTTCAATCTCTCATAAATTCATAATTATTATTTTGTGATATTGACTTGGAGTTCTAATTTCGGAGATTTATTTGAAGTAAATCGGAAGCTTCAATTGGCATCTCTCAATTCCGACTTTGGTTATACGTCTACTTTTACGTAGACGTTCGGTAC
>JAJOOR010037467.1:0-14636 GCA_036250505.1 Solanum acaule | reverse complement strand
GAAGTATGAATTTTTTAAAAGATTTTTTTAAAAAAGGATGGGGGATTGTGTCACGACCCAGACCGTCGTTATTGGCACCCACACTAACCCTCCGGTGGGAGAACCACTACTACAACCCAAACTAACAACTTAACCAAAACTAAGGCATTTAAAGATACAAAAGCATGTTTAAATGCTAAGAAAAAAAAATAGGGAGTTCCCATAAACTCCGAATAAGTCTAATCAAAACAAATGCGGAATAATACCTAGAACCTGAAAGTCAGTGTACCAAAACATAAAGTTCAACCATAAGTCTACACAAGAAGGGGTACAACCCCAAACTAACATTCGAATAACTAACTAGAAAGTCTAAGTCCGAAATGGTGGACATAAACAGAAAGAGAACTCATGGAAGACCGGAAGAACTGGCTTACCCTTGAATTCGAACGATCACTGATCTTCTGAACGAGGTCTGTCAATAGCCTCCTGAAGATGCCCTGTACTCAACAAAGAAAGAGCAAATGTAGTATCAGTACACAACCACAGTGTACTGGTAGGATCACGCGGCTATCCCACAAAGTGCAACATACATAAGCCATTACAACATAATAATAACATGCATACACCGAACATATACAATATCAATATCATTTACGAATAACAATCAAGTTCACAATTCTCAAGATATACAGTTATGTCAAGTTATTGGTCCTTTCATGGAACCCAAACCCAAACTGTTAGTGTACCGGTTTGTGGTACCCGATCTAATGTTTATGCCGAAACGTGGCAACCGATCCCATGTTTATGCCGAAACGTGACAACCAATCCAAGTTAGTGTGTCGAAACGCAACACCCAATCCATTCAACAAGCCACAATCACAATCGCAAGTATTTTCTCATAATCATACAAACGAATCATGATTCCATGGAAAACAATTAGTCAATCATCTTCATTTATGAATAGTGTGATCAATAGTGCAACATTCGCATACATACATGTATTATAATGAAGCAAGAGCAAACATACATCACACAACATGATATCACAATCATCACCTACCTCGAAACAAGCTTGAATCCCCTAAGAAACTTGATTCTTCCCTTTCCGAATTTGTTCCTCTTGTTTCTGGTCTACAAACAATTAATATAACAGGGGTATCAATACACAATATCTAATTACCCGGATTAAAGTCAACACTATCAACCCTTGATCTCCATACCTAGATTAGGGATTTTTCCACCATAATTTCCAAATCTAAACCCTCCCCCATCGATAATTACCCACTAGATTACATTCTACGGATCGAAAAATGGATTCGGGGAGTTAAAATCTTACCTTTAGCCCTAAGAATGGTGGAAAATTGTCAAGAAAGCACCTGGGTTCGTCTCCTAGCTCTCAAAGTCGAAACTTGCAGAATAAAATAATTTTGGGGTTTATTTCTGACTTAAATCACGACTGTCCCACCACATTGGTCCTCAGCCCGCCACAGCGGCCCCTCCCTGGCGAGAATAATTCTGCCACAACGGCTTGCAAGAATCAGTGAGTCGATTTAAGAATTTCAAACTCCTATTTCACAACACACCTTCATCCCATGACACTCAGAAAATATCCATTCAAGCTAAGATCAATTTCGGGAGTTATACTCGCCCGAATTCAATTTCGTAAAGTCATACATTTCCTTAACGTCTTAGATACCTAATAATGTGATCAAAATCATAATTAAATCACCCAATTGTTACCAGATCTCCCTAGACTCTACTGACTCTGATTTCATCCAAATCTGGACTAAGTTGGGAAATTCCAAGTTACTACGAAAAAGTTTTCCGACCCAAATTTTTTTCCCGATGGCTTTTCTATAACGACGGGAACATGTCGTTACAATAGATACCAATTTACCCATCACTCGTCCGCGAGTGACAAACTTAGGAAAAACAGGCTAAAGAAAGAATTGAGTAGTACCTGAATCGACGAACAACTGGGGATACTTGTCTCACATGTCATTCTCATTTTTCCACGTAGCTTCCTCAACTGGACGATGCTTCCATTGAACTTTCACGGACTTATTCTCCTTGGTCCTCAACTTACGCATATTACGATCAATAATTGCAACCGGTTCCTCCTTATATTGGAGGTCTCTTTCTAACACAGCTGAGTCCCATTTTATGATGTAATCCCCGTCACCATGATATCTCTTTAACATGGACACATGAAATATCGGGTGAACCCTCGATAGGTTGGGAGGTAAAGCCAATCTATAAGCCACTGGCCCTACACAATCAAGAACCTTAAAGGGACCAATGTAACGAGGACTAAGCTTACCCTTCTTGCCAAATCTCATCACCCCTTTCATGGGTGATACCTTTAGAAGAACATTCTCACCAGTCTGAAATGTCATATCTATTACCTTATGGTCTGCATACTTTTTCTGTCTACTCTGGGCCGCTAAAAGCTTCTCTTGGATGCTCCTCACTTTATCTTGAGCATCCTTTACTAACTCAACCCCCAAAGGTTTCACATTTTCAGCCTCAAACCATCCTATGGGTGATCTACATCCCCTCCCATAGAGTTCCTCAAATGGTGCCATATCTATGCTGGAGTGGTAACGATTGTTATAGGAGAACTCACACAACGGTAAGAACTTATCCCAATATCCCTCAAAGTCAATCACACATGCCCTCAATATGTCTTCTAACACTTGGATAGTCCTCTCTGACTGTCCGTCTGTCTGTGGATGGAAGGTTGTACTAAAAGTGAGTTGTGTGCCCAATTCCTCATACAATTTCCTCCAAAACTTTGATGTGAATTGGGTACCACGATCTGAGATAATAGAAAGGGGAAACACGTGCAGCCTTACTATCTCTTTCACATACACCTTAGCCAATTGTTGTGCATTTTAATCTATTCTGACCAGAATAAAATGGGCTGACTTAGTCAATTTGTCAACCACTACCCAAATAGAATCAAAATTCCCCAAAGTCTTGGGAAGACCAACCACGAAGTCCATAGCTATCCTCTCCCACTTCCATTCCGGAATTGGCATTCTTTGAATAAAACCTGCAGGCCTTTGATGTTCATACTTCACTTGTTGGCAATTTTGACACGTAGCCACAAACTCCACTATATCCTTCTTCATGCCAGGCCACCAATAAAGTTGCTTCAAATCTCGGTACATCTTGGTTAACCCGGATGAATAGAATATCGCGAACCATGGGATTCTGTCAACAATTTCTGAATTAAGTCACCCACTCGAGGAGCACAAATCCTTCCTTTAAAACTGAGCACACCTTCCGCATCAAGAGTGGTCTCTTGTGCCTTACCACTCACAGTCTTCTATCTAAGCTCATTCAAATTTTTATCCTCAAACTGCTTGGCCTTGATCTTCTCAATAAACATGGCCCTAACCTCAATGCTAGCTAACACCCTACCTTTTTCTGAGATGCCCAACTACATGAATTTAGACTCCAAGGTTTGGATTTCCTTAGCCAAAGGTCTCTCAGTTACACTCAAGCGAGCTAAACTACCCATACTCACCGATTTTCGACTCAAGGCGTCTGCCACCATATTTGCCTTGCCCGGATGGTATTGAATGGTGACATCATAATCCTTATGTAACTCCATCCACCTTCTCTGTCTCAAATTTAGATCATTTTGAGTGAACACGTGCTGCAAACTACAATGATCAGTAAACAGCTCACACTTAACACCATAGAGGTAATGTCGCCAGATCTTAAGAGCAAACACTATCGCTGCTAACTCAAAATCATGCGTTGGGTAATTCCTCTCATACACCTTCAAGTGTCGCGATGCATAAGCTATAACATTCTTATCTTGCATTAACACAGCACTCAAACCCAAATGTGAAGCATCTCAATAAATAATAAAATCTTTACCTTCCACCGGTAGTGTTAGAATAGGAGCGGTGGTCAAAAGAGTTTTGAGCTTTTGAAAGCTCTCCTCGTATTTTTCGGTCCATTCAAATGGTATCTCATTTTTGGTCAAATTTGTCAAATATGTGGCAATGGAAGCAAAGTTCTTCACAAATCGACGATATTAGCTAGCGAGCCCCATAAAACTCCTAACTTCAGTCACAGAGCTAGGCCGAACCCAATTCTTAACCACATCAATCTTTTGGGGATCTACCATTACCCCTTCTTTTAAAACTACATGCCCCAAAAATGAAACCGAAGTCAACCAAAATTCACACTTAGAAAATTTTGCATACAACTTTTGTTTCCCAAGAACACCTAGAACAATACGAAGATGGTCGACATGCTCTTCCTCACTTTTTGAATAAACCAAAATATCATCAATGAAGACTATAACAAACGAATCAAGAAATGGTTTGAACACCTCATTCATCAAACTCATGAAAGCTTCAGGCGCATTAGTCAAACCAAAAGACATAACTAGAAACTCATAATGCCCATAGCGGATTCTAAACGCCATTTTGGGCACATCCTCATGCCTAATTTTTAACTGATGGTAACCAGACCTTAGATCAATCTTAGAGAAAATTGATGCACCTTGCAATTGGTCAAAAAGATCATCTATTCGAGGCAATGGATACTTGTTCCAGATGGTGACCCTATTCAATTGCCGATAATCTACCATCCTTTACTTAACAAACAAGACAGGAGCACCCCCACGGGGAAGCACTAGGACGAATGAATCCTTTATCAAGAAGTTCTTGGATTCGAGCCTTAAGCTCTCTTAATTCTGCTGGAGCCATGCGATACAAAGGGACAGAAATGGGGCGGGTACCAGGTTCCAAATCAATGCAGAAATCTATATCTCTATCCGGAGGCATACCAGACAAATCATTAGGAAATACTTCTCTAAATTTTGACACCACGAGAATAGACTCAATAGATGGAGACTCAACATCTTGAACATGAGACAAATAAACCAAACAACCCTGCCCTACTAGTTTCCTTACCTGAATGGAGGATATGATCTTAGCTTGCTTAGGATTGTACACCCATTCCCACTCTAACTTTTCCCTTCCCAGAATATCTAGAGTCACAGACTTAGTATTACAATTAAGCACAGCATAATAGGGGGACAACCAAGTCATGCCTAAGACTATATCAAAGTTAGTCATTTCCAAAATCACCAAATCAACCCAAGTCTGAAAACCCATAAATAAGATAGGACAAGCACGATAGACATAGGTGACTATAACTGACTCTCCAACAGAGGTAGAAACATGGATGGGGACATCAACTATATCACAAACCATATCAAATTCTGAGGCAAATCGCACGGATACATAAGAATAAGTAGAACCCGGATCAAATAACACATTAGCCATCTGGTCACAGGCAAGAATAGTACCTATGCTCATTGCGTAAGATGCCTACACCTCGGTCTTACCCGAAAAGGCGTAACAATGAGCCCTGTCATCTTGATGGGCTACTTCCCTGCCTGGATGCACTGTACCTTTGCCTGCATTACCATTTCCCCTACCTCCGCAGCCTCACTTATTTCCTCCTCACCCACCTTGTGGACGCCTTTGACCATTATTACCATTTCACGCGGGTACCACAACTCTAGACTTCTGCTGCACGGAATCCAACATGCACGGGTGGGGACAATCTCTCCACATATACCGAGTTCTCCACAGTTGTAACAAGTACGATCAAAAGATGGCCTGCTGCCCGCCGAAGGTGCGGCTCCCTAGTTATCCTGAATCAAATTCTGAGGTGGAGTCCCCGAGTAATTACCTGTAGAAGTGGGCATAACAGACTAAATTGGTCGGGCTGCAAGTTTCGGTCTCCCTGAACCTTTGGAGTAAGAACCTGAAAGTTGCCTGAATTTTTGGCTTTTTTAGCTAATGCCTTAGCTTGACTGTCTCGCCTCACCCCCTCCACTTTCTTCACAAAATCCGTTACCTCATTGAAGCTTTTTCCTATAGAGGTCATATGAACAGACAATACCTGCAACTCAGAATTTAGTACCTTAACAAATAAATAGATCCTCTCTTCCTCAGTAGTCACCAATTGCATAGCATATCTAGACAAAGCATGGAACTTGGCCTCATAAGCAGTCACAGACATACCACCTTGCTCCAAAGCCATGAACTCATCTTTCTTATGATCTCTCAAGGTCCGAGGCACATACTTCTCCAAAAATAGAGCATGAAACTGGGTCCAAGTGAGTGGAGGTAAAACTGAAGATCTGCATTCCACATAAGCTCTCCACTACTGCTTAGCCTCACCTTGAAGCTGAAAAGTCACAAACTCAACTCCATGTTAATGGACAATTCCCAACTTATGAAGCCTCTCATAACAATCTAGAATGAACTCATAGGCATCCTCACTCTCAGAACCATGGAACACAGGCGGTTTCAATTTCAGGAACTTAGTCAACATCTCATGCTCATTACCAGTCATAACAGGACCCAACAAAGGACGGAAGAAAGAATCATTACCTACAGTTCCACCCACCTTGGGCGCAGTGATAGCAACAGGGGGATTGGTAGGAGCTTGAGTTGCTTGAATAGAGGGGAGCACTCCAGGACCAACCAATCCTTTCAAGAACGACATAATATGTTGAGCAAACACTGGGTCTAAAGGAGGAATACATGTAGTCTCAGTCTGCACCTCTTCCTCTTGTCCAAAATTCTCCTCATTCTCAACCTCTATGTTCTCCTATACCTCTTCATGATGCGCAGGAGGGGCCTCATTTCTGGGAGTATTTTCAATCGGTAATCTATCCCTAGTAGGCGCCACCCTTCCTCGACCTCTACCCCTAGCTCTTCCTCTACCCCTGCCTCGACCGTGACTTCTCGCTGCAGATTCCTCAGCTGGAGCATTTATCGGAGCTACGGGCCTAATGCCGTTAAACTTAGTATTAACCATCTGCGGACAGAAGAGTGAAGGAGGTTAGATACCAATTTGAATCGCCAGATACCAATTGGAATCAAGTTATAGCACGAAAGGAGACAAAATAGTGTAGGGAGATTTCCTAAAGTCCTATAGCCTCTCGAAGAAAAGTACAGACGTCTCTATACCGTTCCGCAAGACTCTACTTGACTGGTTTCGGCACATCGAGATCAATGAACCTAGGCTATGATACCAATATTGTCACGATCCAGACGGTCGTGATTGACACCCACACTAACCCTTCGGTGGGAGAACCACTACTACAAGCCAAACTAACAACTTAACCAAAACTAAGGCATTTAAAGATATAGAAGCAGGTTTAAATGCTAAGGAAAAGAAATAGGGAGTTCCCATAAACTCCGAACAAAATTCTAATGAAAACAAATGCGGAATAATACCTAGAACCTGAAAGTCAATGTACCAAAACATCTAAAGTTCAACCATAAGTCTAAACAAGAAGGGGTACAACCCCAAACTAACATTCGAATAACTAACTAGAAAGTCTAAGTTCGAAATGGTGGATATAAACATAAAGTTAACTCATGGTAGCCCGGAAGAACTGGCTCACCCTTGAATTCGAACAATCACTGATCTTCTGAACGAGGTTTGTCAATAGCCGCCTAAAGATGCCCTATACTCAACAAAGAAAGAGCAAGTGCAGTATTAGTACACAACCACAGTGTACTGGTAGGATCACGCGGTTATCCCACTAAGTGCAACATACATAAGCTATTACAACATAATAATAACATGCATACACCGAACATATACAATATCAATATCATTTACGAATAACAATCAAGTTCACAATTCTTAAGATATACAATTATGTCAAGTCATTGGTCCTCTTATGGAACGCAAACCCAAACTGTTAGTGTACCGGTTTATGGTACCCGATCCAATGTTTATGCCGGAACGTGGCAACCAATCCCGTGTTTATATCGAAACGTGGCAACCGATCCAAGTTAGTGTGTCGGAACGCAACACCCGATCGATTCAACAAGCCACAATCACAAGTATTTTCTCATAATCATATAATCGAATCATGATTCCATGGCAAACAATTAGTCAATCATCCTCATTTATGAATAGTGTGATCAATAATGCAACATTCGCATACATGCATGTATTATAATGAAGCAAGAACAAACATACATCACACAACATGAAATCACAACCATCACCTACCTCGAAACAAGCTTGAATCCCCTAAGAAACTTGATTCTTCCCTTTCCGAATTCGTTCCGCTTGTTCTTGGTCTACAAACAAGTAATATAACACGATAATCAATACACAATATCTAATTACCCATATTAAAGTCAACACTATCAACCCTAGATCGAACCCTTGATCTCCATACCCAAATTAAGGGTTTTCCACCATAATTTCTAGATCAAAACCCTCCCCCATCGATAATTACCCACTAGATTACATTCTACAGATTGAAAAATGGATTCGGGGAGTTAAATCCTTACCTTTAGCCTTAAGAATGGTGGAAAACTTAAAAGAAAGCACTTGGGGTCATCTCCTAGCTCTCAAAGTCGAAACTTGCAGAATAAAATGATTTTGGGGTTTATTTCCGATTTAAATCGCGACTGTCCTGCCACAACGGTCCTCAGTCCGCCACAGCGTCCCCACTCTGGCAGGAATAATTCCGCCATAATGGCTTGCACGGAACCAGTGAGTCGATTTAAGAATTTCAAACTCCCATTTCACAACACATCTTCATCCCATGACACTCAGAAAATACCCGTTCACGCTAAGATTAATTTCAGGAGTTCTACTCGCCCAAATTCAATTCCATAAAGTTGTACGGTTCCTTAACGTCTTAACTATCTACTCATGTGATCACAATCATAATTAAATCACCCAATTGTTATTAGATCTCCTTAGACTTTACTGACTCCGATTTCGTCCAAATTTGGACTAGGTTAGGAAATTCCAAGTTACTACGAAAAAGTTTTCCGGCCCAAAAATTTTTCTCGTTGGCTTTTCTAAAACGAAGGGAACAGGTCATTACAGATTTTTGGGGTGGGGGGTACGTGGAGGAGGTGTACTATTTACAAGAGCAAAATAGAATAAATATGTGATCGATTTAATGAACACGTCTATTTAAAGGCGATATGGCACCCACAACCTTCAAATCCTGAATCCGCCTCTGAATATAACATATAATTTGTGGAAGAATGTTATGCGAGCTTCGAGCATAGGGTGTTGACCGTGTCTAGGACGTACAATCGTGCGCTTAGGGTATAAATCTCATAGAACTAAGCTCCACACATAAGTCCTAGAGCGTTTTGCTAGAGCCCTCCCTCGGAGAGAGTCCTAACATTTTTTAAAAAATTAAAAAATAATGATAAAACAAAAAATAATTCTTTTTATATAATCAAAAAGATATATAAATTTCTTTTTCAAGTTTAGTCTTCATTAGATAATAATTTGTTTTATAATTAAGAAATTATATTAAATAGATATTATTGAATCAAAGATAACTTAATAAAAATATCTCTTTCGTTTTAGGATTGAGTGAATTTCTTATGAGTGTGCCAATTGCCACATTAAAAAACACACAAGAAAATATTTTGTTCTAACATAATTAATACTACTAATTATGTGAGTTCGTTTTAGCTCACAAAGAAGTGAACACAAAGTTTGTGGACTAAAAAATATAAGAACAATACTTAGTAATGTAATTTGACACAATTTCTTTTTTCTTTTTTTTGAAATATCATATGCCGTTTAACTTCGGTAGAACAATTATTTAGTAAATTTATAAATTAAAATACAATACGACACAATCAAACCAAACAAAAAAAATGTTACTAAACAATAGCAAACAATGTAGTCTAGCCAAATATTGTATCTACCATACAATATAATACAGTACAGTACATTATGAAACAATGGATAACAATGATCCAAACAGAGTGTTAGGCTACTTAAGGCCACTTGAGATGATTACAATCATCAACTACGTCTCTATTTATACTAGTCAAAATAACAAACCAAAAGTCTTGCTCAAATAACTAGATACATGTATCACAATTTACTAGATACATGTATTATAAATTCCTAAAAGACTTCTTGAAAAACTAAGAAACAATACTGAAAGACTAAACATCAAGGTGTGAATGCATTAATTCCAACAATATATCGGCATGTTCACTTTATTGTTTTCCATGGCAATATTAAAGAGTTGATTTTTTAAATGGTCACATATTCTATTAAAATCTAAGTTTTGTTTACCTAAGTTGTGTTTATCGAATATGGCTTTCCCTAAAATTCTTTAAATATATGTGAGATAATATATAAATTATGGTTACTCACTTTAATTTATGTATTTGTTTCCCTCCCTTTCCCTCTAGAATTCACTTCTGGCTGGATTTTGTTGTACGGTGTCACGACCCAGACCGCCATGATTGGCACCCATATTAACCCTTCGGTGGGAGAATCACTATTACTACTCGACTAAGCAACTGAAAGAAACTAAACCATTTACAAAAGCAGGTTTAAATGACGAATTAAATAAAGAGTTCCCATAAACTCCGAAAGTTTAACAAAAATAACTACGCATAACCGTCGCGGAAATTCAACCCCTAGACCTGAAAGTCATTGTACCAAAACTCTACTAATAAACAAGTCTAAGAAAAGGGGGTGCGACCCCGAAAACTAAACATAAACAAAGTCAAACATATAGTCTGAGTCCGAAAAGAATGGACTAAACTAATGATGGATCCATGGCAACCTGAAAGAACTGGCTCACCCTTGAATCCGGTCTCTGTCAATGATCTCCTAACTGAGGTCTGTCAGCAGCCACTTGAAGATGCCCTCTACTCAACAAAGAAAGATCAATTGCAGTATCAGTACACGAAACCACGGTGTACTGATATGATCACGCAGCTACTTCAGTAAGCAAAATATAAGCAAGTAATTACAACATAGTAAACACACATATACAAAATGCATAATTCAATTATCATTTTAGGAGCAACATACAATTTTCAAATATCAGTGACAGGTAAATATGAATGTAATAATCACAAGTGGTTCTCTCATGGAACCCACACCCAAACTGTTAGTGTGTCGGAACGTGACACCCGATCCAATATACATGTGTCGAAACGTGACACCTGGTCCAGTCAGCACAACCATAGTCACAATCACACCCATAATGAACAGTGCACACAGTCAAGTAACAGGTTCATGGCATGTAATTGTTCACACATAATCATTTCATTAGATTCGATTTATGTTTCTCTATTCACAAACACACATGCATAAAATGGAGCAATTAACATGCATATATCACACAATAGGGAGTCAAACCATCACCTACCTCGAAACCAAGCCTGAATACTACTAAGACACTTGTGCCTTCCCTTTCTGGAGTCTTTCAACTTGTTCTTGGTCTAAAACAAGTAATTAATGCAAGGATCAATAAATAAGAACTAATTTACCCGGATTATAACAAAACACTAACCCAAGGCCAAACCCATGATCCTAATGCTCAACTAGGGTTTTCCCACCATTAACTTCAGGCCAAAACCCTCTACCAACGATAATTAACAAGGATTCTAAGTTCTAATAATCAAAATATGGATTAGTGGAGTAATGAACTTACCTTTAGCGTGAGAATTCGTGGGAATTTGATAAGAAACTTCCTTGGGTCATCCTTTAGCTCTTAAGAACGAAGTTACATAAAATAACGTTTTTGGGGTTTTTCTCCGATTTAAGTCACGACTAGCCCGCCACGGTGGGCCCCATCCCGCCACAACGGCTTGCACGGAGACAAAAACTCGGAATTTGAGTTCCAATCCCCCATTTCACAACACACCTTCAAACCTGGACGTTCTTAAACTACCCTTTCATGCCAAGATCAGTTTCAGGAGTTCTACTAGCCCGAATTTGATTCTGTAAAGCCGTACATGCTCCTTAACGTCTTGGCTATCCACTCACATGATCAAACTCATAATTAAATCCCCCATCCATTACCGAATTACCCTAGACCTCACCTGACTTAGATTTCGTCCAAGTCTGGCCTAGACTAGAAATTTCCAAGTTACTACTCAAAAGTTTTCTGGCACAAATTCCTTCCCCATTGGATTTTCCATAACGACGGAAACAGGTCGTTACATAAGGTAAGAGGTTGAACTTTCTATTACCTAATTGAACAATCATGTTGTACATTCTCAAGATTAAACAATAGTTCAATCAATCATAAATGTAGATAGTAAGTTGCCTATCCAAGAAAAATGAGGAAAAAAAAAGAAATTCTATCCAATATATTTCTTCCATTCTAATTTATGTGATATTTCATTGTTAGTCTCTTCCGAAAGAAAGTGTCATCTTTTAATATTAGAAATAATTTAATATTCAATTTCTCATTTTATTTTAATGAAATAATTTATATCCATAAAACATAATTAACTTATATAAGATCTCAAAATATGTCACAAAAACATTACGCTGAAAGTTTACACTATGTTTGGATTATTGTTACTCACTGTATTGTATCGTTACCATACCTACAATATTTGTTTTGATTGCTACTTAAAATGTATTGTATTGTTAAATTTCGTTGTTACGTAACAATGAAAACCCCCATTTTATGGAACAACCGATTTGGTGTGTTCCTATTGTTACTTAATTTCTTTTTCCAATCATATCCTTACATAATATTTCATAATAGTATTTTACCTTTTACCCTATAGTATTTAATTCTAGTCAAACCTCCTACCCAAGAATAATTAAGGATATTTTAGTAAATTTATAAATTACAATATAGTATGATACAGTCAAATCAAACAATAAAAATGTTATTAAACAGCAGCAAACAATACACTCTAGCCAAACATTGTATCTATTGTACAGTACAATAGAGTACAATACAATACAGTACATTATGAAACAATAGGTAACAATGATCCAAATAGAGTATAAAGGACTAATGTAATGTAACCTATATGATGTTAATATATAACTATGACAAAATCAAGAAGTTAAAAAAAACACATTACTAGAATACAACACCTAAAATTCTTTATGTAGGATAGAAAAAGGTTTATTTTATGATTCATACTACTAATATTCATTGTATGAGATTTCTTTTCTCAATAAAAAATACTCGACCTAAAATTTGTGAATCCATAAGTGTTAGATATTAAAACGTACCTTCTAGGACAGTACTTCCCACTAGCATGATTAGAAATCATAATTTTATCATGAATCTAAGCACAAAAAATGAAGTAAGATAATTTCTAAACTTGGCTGGCATTTAGATTTTAGACCCACAAAATATCTTAGCAAGTTGGCAATAATCATTCTGTATTCAATGGATGATACATTATTTTTAATAATTGTACAACAATATTAAGTCTCGAAACCCCAAAAAATTGCCAGTTTAATTAGTGTTGTTTTGCCGGTTGTTAGACCCTCAATACTGCAATTTTCAAACCCAAATTTCAATGGGAATCTAATAATACACTTCAGATTGTGATCTTAAATTTACATTATATATCACTGTTTTGGTTGTTAAAGGAATATAAATAAATAATCCACTGGAACAGACATGCATCAAATGCAAAGACCAAGTGATAGACAAGAGTAATTAAATGCACGTGCATGCATAAGTAGATTTGTTGTACTCACTTGAAAAATAAACATGCAATCCAATCAATAATAAGATTATTTAGAATTTCTATTACTACTAAAAACAAAACAGAAAGGAGGTGAAGTTAGCGGTTACGATAACAAAGACTAGAGGGTTTTAAACACTTGCATGTTGATTTAGAGGACAAAGGCGGAAATAAAAAATTGTGCTATATTCCGATATTTTCAATTAACAAATTATGGAATCTGATGGAGGGACTTGATCTCATGAAGCATGGCAATCGTCCAGGGCAGGTCAATGGAGAATGTGAAGTTGTCACATCTACTGTGGTAGGTGGACACAGGGGCGGACCTACAGTGGTTGAAGTGGGTTCATATGAACCCACTTCGTTGAAAAATAACACTGTATATATATGTATATTTAATCAGTTTTTAAAATTTTATATGTATATATTAAATTTTGAACCCACTAACACAAGTCTGAAGCTTAGCCGAGTGGTTGAGGGGGTTCAATTTTCCCAGCCAACCCGGGATCGAATCCCCATTGCCACATTTTAGTTTTAATTCGTTTTTTTTATATATAAAATGTTCACACATAGTTTTGTCCTCTATGTAGGTGTAACTTTTGTCCTTTTAGTTACTTAGAAACTATAAAAACTTTTTACTTTTACAATTAAAAGTCCAATAGTCAACAACTTTTGTCCTTTTTGTTTTTAATTTTTTTTTTTTTAAAAAAAAAACTCAACTAAAAAGGCACTAATCCCTATTATTCTCAATTCTAAAAACCCTTTTGTCTTCTTCTTTGTTGAAATCTTCTTGAACTTCTCTTACTTTTCCCCCCAAAATTTTGAGCATATTTTTTTTGTTGAAGGAAAAAAACTCTCCCCGTCTCTCAAATCTCACATCAATAGTCAATATCCATCAAGTATGTTTTTCGCTCTTGATTCTAGTCTTTATATATACATATATGATTATTGTAGTTATTTTTTATTTCTTCAACTAAAAAATCCCTTATCATTCTAAAATCAACAAAAAATTACAAATAATATTAGGTATATTTCTATGTATTCGATTCTGAAATTAAGGTTATAATTATTTTGTTTAATATTTTGTTTTTATTTGCTAAATGTTGAATGAAGAGAAATCATTCATAATATTTTTTT